>JAHHUM010002030.1:446644-593280 GCA_036173005.1 Crenichthys baileyi | reverse complement strand
TGTGTTAGTCCAGCCGGAGACGCCTCTGTACAGGTTGTATTTGGATGAACTCCTTGCCAGTAAAATTTTAACAGTTTAAGTGTTAGAAATACAGGTTTTTTAAGGGAAACTTTTTCCCAACATATATAATAAATGAGAATATTATTGAAGAGTCCATTTATTCAAGCCTTTATTTCTGTTAATTATGATAATTTTCTGCTTCCAGCCAATGAAAACATTAGAATATTACATCAGACCAAAACAAAACATTTTAATTCAGAAATGTGGGCTTAATGAAAAGTAAGTATAATACCTGCTTCAAGGTTATTGTTACTTTAGAACATAGTTCCTCTGTTATATAATCAAAAAAATCCTTAGTGAGAGCAAAGTGTACCAGAGTTAAATTCCTTGTTTGTCTGTACAAATGTGGCAATAAAGCTGATTCTGATTCTGATTTATTGTATATGTATGCAGTAAAGAGAATTGGCCCAAGTACTGAACCCTGTGGTACCCAACAATTAACCCTGGAGTTTAAAGATGATTTATCATTTTACATGAAAAAATGGAATCTGTCAGACAAATAAGATTTAAACCAGCCTAGTGCTGTTCCCCTGATCCCCTACAGCATATTCCCCAGCCTTTCTAAGAGAATATTATGGTTCGACTCGGGGGTATCAAATGCAGCACTGGGGAGATCTAACAGAACCAGTACAGACACAAGTCCATTATCTGAGGCCATAAGAATATCATTAGTGACTTTCAGCAGAGCTGTTTTCAGTGCTATGATGAGCTCTGAAACCTGACTAAAACTCTTCAAACAGGTCATTGCTGTGTAAATGCTCACACATTTGATTAGCAACTATTTTCTCAAGAATTTTAGATAAGAATGGAAGATTGGATATCGGTCTGTAATTGAACTAAAAGAGTAGGTTTGTTGACCAAAAGCCTAATTATTGCCAGGTTAAAGGTTGTACAGGTTAATTATATCTAAAACATGATTATTGATCAGGAGGGTGTAGAACATCTGGGATTACTGGGATGCATCCTCACTCTGCAGCCTATTAATGATTCTGTCTGCATGCAGATTCATTTTAGAGACTATGATGTAACAGCTCACCTGCTGGGCCGTGGAGATGATGAAGATGATGCAGCCTCTGGAGGTTCTTCATGTGGGATTCAGTTGCTCAGCTTGCTTCGGTTGCTACAGGCTTCCTGTCGTTGCAGCAACATGCTGGCCTTCAGCATCAACAGCTTCGGTCTCTGTGGTCCTGTAGCCTGAAAGGAAAACCAGCAGCTGGGTCTGGCGGAACCGGTCGTGGCTCAACTGGATGCAGCTGTGGGCTCACGCGCAGCAACAGTGTGTTCAGATAAATGTCAACGCGACAGCCCCTGTGTGTGACGTCACTGCGGATCCTGGCCGTGATTAGTCTGACAGCGGCCAGCAGAACCCCAGTGGGCTCGCTTTCGGTGCCAGTGGTGCGGTCTATCTTGGTATTCTGGTTCCAGTGTCGGTCACGGCTGGTACCGCTGTTCGTCGCGCTCCCGAGCAGCTCGTGGTGACTCACCATCCCGACGACTCAGCGCAGCGCGCGACAGGCGGCGGGTACCCGGTTACCATGACAACTGTCCAGAAGCTGGTGAATGGGAGGACAGAGAGCGCGAAACAGGACAATGAGGATGGAGATGTTGAACTAAACCACGAATGATGTCATCTCAAAGCACTTCAAAAACTAGTCCAACTCATACATAGTTCTATAGGATCCAGTTTGTTCAAAACCCGGTTCTGATCAGTGCAGTTCAGACAGTCACATTCAGATCAGTTGCACACAGAGGTGGAGAGAAATAACTCCCTTTTACAGGAGAACCCAAACAAGAACCAGGCTCAGTATGAGATGCCACTGCCTGAGTTGTCTGAGAAGACAACAGACGCAGATAGATGCATTCAGCCAGGAGTACTATTTCTATTTTAAGTTTTTACTATTTTAGTGGCTTAATCTCTGAGACACACAGCTAAACAAATAAGCTCTGAGCCAGAAGTAAAATCTATGGGATGAAAAAAAGAGGTTAATTAAATTAATGGCAGCAATGACTGTAGATAATGAGGTCTTGGAGAGTAGTAGGAGAAAGTAGCATAGTGAGGAAAAATCCAGCCTAAACCCATAGCACCATAACTACAGAGATAGCTCAGGATCACCTAGGCCACTCTCCATCATCCAGAGGTCCCATGGCTGATGATGCAGCTGGATGCTAGCTGTAACCCAGCAATAAAACAGAGAAGTGGAGAAGATTTCAAGTTCTAAAAAAGTCATTGGACCAAACATGTAATTTATTCACAGTAATAATTAATAATCTCAAGAGTTACACACAATGTTTAAAAGGGGATTTTGCTCAACAGAAAAACCAGCAGGAGGAACCGAGCTTCAAAACTCTCTGAAAATCAGTTCCGATGTTGCTTTTTACAGTAAATTTAAACTCAGACAATAAGCCAGGGTACAGAGAAAAGAAATAACCATATTTTCTTTTTAAATGACCAGATTTCTAAATAAAATAGGAATTATCTTCAAGGTAACCAACTGCAACATTACTAACCTGCTTTTACAGCTTTGCATGAGTAATCAGATCGTTAAAATAACAAGTATAATTATTTATACAACTGAAGAAAAGTGAATTGAGTAGGACTGGCAACTTGACCCCTGGAGATGAGCACCAACTCCCTCCCCCACCCCACCCTCCCACGACCCTTTCTGTAATTTAGCTGCAGGACATTGATTTGATATTACTCTATTAATCAAGTGTGTTATTAATTTTTGACCACAGAGAGCTCACTCGAGTTCGGATGGATGTAATTTTAAAATGTGTTGTCCTATAGGAACTCCTGATCAGAAATATCAGTCGGAAATCTTCACAAAAACATGAATATTAGAATTACTTCAAAGAAAATCAGAGAATATAGCTTTGGTTGATATTTTTTTTTAAGGAAACAGAAATTTTAAGAATCAAAGGATGGTACGATAGTTCCTGATCCATACTACAGAAGGTGGCGGTAGTGCACATAAAACTTGTTTGCCAACCAATATAAAAAAGAAGAAAATGAAGTAGGAACTCCTGATCGTGTTTCCAGTCGGAAGCTCTTCCGGTTTGTTACGTTACGTCCGGTCCTTTGTAATAAAGACCGGGTGGCTCCTCTGGTTTGTGTTTTTGTAGTTGGTTCGAGTAATCCGCCTCGAATCGGTGCCATCAGAACCACAGTCATGGTGAGTGTTCCCGGATCGGATCCATGAGGTCCGGATCTTTCCAGATTGGTTAGAATTTTTAGTTTTTAACGTTTTGATTTAAATATGGCGGATGTTTAAGAAGACGTTGGCGGGACGTTGCAGGAGAGGTCCGAATGGTCAGAACCCGGGAAATGATCTATATAATCAAAAACTTGTTCGGATTAATAAACCGGATTACATCTGGGGTTTTCTACTACTATCTGCGATTCGGTCTATACCGGGCCACCGTTGGTACTGAAAAACCTCGGGGTGTTGCTGGCACTTCGGTGTCAGAGATCCGGTTCGGTCTGAGGGCGGAGGGGAGGACGGTTTAATACTAATCAAATGTGAGTCCAGTAAGTCCAACGGGCCGTATTCCAGTCGTTTCAGGCCGACAAAGGTTAGAGACGGAAAGGGATCAGGTGCCAGAGTATGTGAAACTGGAACAACGGAACCAGAATCCGGACAGAAGTCTCACTGAGAGAATTGGAACAGGTCTGTCTTTGCCCACAGTTTGGTCTCTGAGAGCAACACTCAGAATTCTGACGTGGTCCAGTTCGGCTGCACAACAGACTCTCAGGTTCAGGACGCTTTGGTAGGAGGCTGAATAGATTTTTAAACTGAACATTGCCTGGGAAGGTTCTGGATCAGCAATGAGAACGTTGTGTGAGCAAAGGTTAAACGTCTGCATAGAACCGGGAACAAAATACAGACCCGTCTCATTACAATCTCAGTTCTCCAGAATTCTAGAAACTGCCTTTAAAAACTGACTGGATAAATTCACTGACAAATGAATTACAGAAAGTCCATATGGGGTCAGGGTCAACTGAGCAAATGGACTCGATAGAAGGAAATTACCAACCTAATAGACCAAGAGCGGCACATTGTTGGAATATGGTGAAGAACGCATTCGACAGCGTAAATCCCAGCATTTTAGTTAATAAACTTGAACTTTGAGTGAAGAGTTTTCTTTGTGGCAGTAGGCAGTTTGTCAAGATGGCCGACCACTGTTCTTCATGACATTACTTGAGGCGTCCTCCAAGGGCCAGTATTGGGTCCTGAGTTGTTTACTTTTCACATGAAAGATTTCTGAACGGTCTCAGAATCATTGGGGTGCTATTTGCTGATGGAACAAATATTTTTGCTCATGTGACACTTGCAAGTGTTAGTACACAGTATTAATACAGAGCTACGAAAAATAAAAGAATGGTTTGACAGAAAGAAATTATATTTGAGCAAAACAAAGATCATTATTCTTGGGTATGGCAGAACTAAACCACAATTAGATGAGTCCGACATCCTTTGCCGTGTGGTATGTGTCTGCTAGCGGGAGAGTGTGTTCACTTCTGCACGTGTCGGGTACGTCTTCGTATCGAGGCGAAACTCGGCTGTGAGTGATGCAGAGAGCAGAACGTTAAAGGGGCTGAAATGATAAAGTGTTGTCTAAATAACTTCTTTTTGTTTGTTTCTTAAAACGACATCCTATAGACCAGGGTTCCCCAACTAGCCTGGCAAGAGGTCCACTACCTGCATTAACCAAACACTTTGGGGTCCAAACATTCTAAATTAACCGACAAATATGTGTTTAACAGAAAAGTGCAATCCAATTTAAGCATCAATATTAAGTGCTTTGAATGGCTCAGTCTAGCTGGGTCGGAACATCTTGGTAGAACAGTTCTGCTCTCCTTGTGCTTGTGGCAGGCAGGGCTATTTGCTGACCTGTTTCTTGACGCTTTTGTCCTTTTCCATCTAAAAGTGTTTCTGCCACAGCTTCCAGGCACCCTGTGATCATCTCCCAGTCAGTGAAAGGCTGGTTGTGTCTTCCTGAACTCCACGGTCCTCTCAGTGAACCCTCCATGCTCGCTGTTGAGATGTTGGAGAGGTGTTATCAGCCGTGCAGCTGTCCCTCAGTTCATTTGTTCTCCTTGTCCTACAGTCAGACCCAGGCTGATAGCTTTGGTTGAAGTTCTTATGTTTGGTTTCTTAATGTCTCTTTAGATTTCCGCTCCTTAAAAGGCCAGCTGAATCAGAATATATAGGGCAGGCTGGCCTTACCTACCTACGCAGGTAAAAGGAAAGCATTTTCAAGTTTTGGAGAAGAGTTTGGATTAAATAAGTTTATTCTTCTCACTCCTTTTCAAACATTAAAATCATGACAGTTTTGGAAGTTATTTTGTTTCTAAATAACATAAATGAAGGACGCTGGGAAGCTCAGATGAAGCTGTGCTGCTGTGTTCCTCTCAGTGAGGAACCTGTAGATGAATCCTAGAAGATCAAGACTCAGCAGTTATATTACTGGTTTCCTGGTGTTCAGAGCAGATGGGACTCCATGGTTCGGAGTCCTGCTGGGTCTGGTTTGATTGGATCAGAGCCCGGTAAAATGAAATTCTGCTTACAAATAAAACAAATAGATCAGTTTGAGATGGACAGAGCTTCGGGGCCAATTACATCTCAACAGAAAAACCACTGACACAGGTAACTGTGTTCACCTTTAATCTGCTGATCAGTTCTGACCCAGTTAGGAGGAGGTGGGTTTGTCTAAAACCTGACAGAGTTCAGTGGAAAGAGAATGAACAGAAGATCCCATCCGTTCCTTTGTGCTGAGACCTCCTGTGGCGGCCTGATTGGACCCGCATTTTGTTCACCTCCACGACCATTTCTGTTTTTATGACGTGCGTCCTCCAGCGCGAGGAGCGTTGTCACTTTCCGGTTGGAACGCAGCTGGGAGAACTGATTCGTGGCAGTGGAGTGTGTGGTTATTGACAGTTCATGAGGCAACAGAAGCAGATCATGGATTACCGGAGAGTTCGTCTGGCTCGCATCAGAAGCTCACGATTCGGATCGAGTGTTTCATAACGGCGGTACCGTGAGTGACAAAACAACCTGTCAGCTTAAAGGTGCTGACACAGGTTGCTTAACTTTCTGTGCCGCCGAGCAAAGTGTTTGATTTTGCTTCCTTGTGTGTGTATAAAAAAACACGAAGTGGAGTTCTCCTTCTATTAGTTTTTCGGATGGATTGGACTGGCGAGAAGAAAATCCTGGACTGGCTTGTTTTTGTTTGAACTAAAAATGACTGTAATGAACAGTTAATTCTTATTGTATGGACTATTATTGATTTTTGTTGTTTTTTGCTGTGGACAAGAGAAAATTGTGGTTGTTGGGTTACTCTTAATCAATGTTTCGGGTGATGAGCATGTCTTTGCTTTTTTCCCTTGTGCGGGGTTTTGGATGGAATAATAAATATGTCAGGAGAGAACGAGAACCTGAAAGAACCCCAGAAAGAATGTTTCAAACGTTGATTCCATAATACCGCTACATAAAAGAGTGGCACCCCAGATGGGACTCATAAATGAAGAGAAACATTGAATGAATAAACCCATTAAAGAAAAAAAAACACAAAAAATAAATAATTAACTTTATTAAGAGTACAACCACAAGAGGAATCACAAAATGGCTGCCGACTCGGTGTCACTCCTAGAAGTACAGCTGTCCAGGTAAACTGCTGTGATGTAACAATGATGTCATGCTGACTGTTGTCTCTGATTGGTTGCCAGACGGTGGGGAAGAGCAGCAAGATGCTGCAGCACATCGACTTCAGGATGAGGTGCATCCTGCAGGACGGTCGCGTCTTCATCGGCACCTTCAAGGCCTTTGACAAACACATGAACCTGATCCTGTGTGACTGCGACGAGTTCCGGAAGATCAAGTAGGTCCAATCTCCTCACTGTGGTTGTCTGTCCACCAGGCGGACGGTACTCGGTTTCCATCCTGGTTTGCAACAGAAAAAAAACAGGCCCGGGTTTTATTGGAACAAATCTAGTTGAGCTTTGATTAAATCCAGAATGGAAACTCTTTTATTTCTGTGACCCAGTTCTGATAGATTATACTTGACTATGATTATCTCGGAAGATAATCAGATGGTTCAGTGACTTTGAGCTGCAGCTTTGACCTCAGACGGGTCCTGAGGCTGTAGAACATCTCTGAACTTTATAGGTCCTGCAGATGTTCTGATGATCTTCATGGTTCCCAGTAAGCAAGGTGCTCTCTCCTGTTAGAGAGATCTGGGCCCTGTTCTACAGACTAGGTTTAACCCAAACCAGACAGTGAAGATCCATCTTTAGTGTTCTTATGAAGCTGGTTCTGAACTGATAAATCGACCCATGGTTCTGGTCTGGATCTGTGCGCTCATGTTAGTATTTTGATTATGTGACGGTTTTAAACCGGGTTGCTCTAAATGATCGAAGATCAGATTCTGTCCAGCAGGGGGAGTGTTCTGGTTGTTTTGAGGTGTCAGATTATCCAGTTGATCTGGATCTGAACCTGATGAATTGGAACATGCAGCAGGCTGGACAGTAGGATGTTCTCTGAGCTCATGATGATGATGATGATGATCTCTGGTGTCAAACTGTAGTCCCCGAGGGCCAGCAAACGTTTCTAAAACCACCAGAATTTCCATCCTGTTTAATATGTGTTGATGCACCAAACCCTTCATCAGAATATCCAACTTGAAGAAGAATGAAACGGTTTAAGACGAGCTTTTATTGCAAATATATTAAATGGACAAAAACAGGTTATCCCTGCAAACAGTAAGTTGTGTGACAGTTTTTATTATATCTGGCACAGTCAAAATGGGCCCACTGACCACACAGGTGACACCACACCTGCAATGATTAAGTGACGAATACAGAATAATCAACACTCAAAATTACAGAAATGTAGTGTAATTATAAGCATAAAATAGTGGTGTACGTGATTCACGTTGTTGAAGCTAAACAATTGGAGCAATTCGTTTTTTCCATCATAATGACAGACGTCAAACTATTTATTTACAAATATGCTACAAGCTCACTGCCATTTAAACCTAAAACGCTTAAAAAGTAATACAAAAACTTCAGGAAAATAAGACAAAATACATTAAACAGGACTTAACCTACGAAAGAAACTCCCACAGTGAGGACGAGTCCATCAGAGGGCTTCCAGGTAAGCGACCTGTGACGTATCATCGCTGTGGGCGGCGATGGCTGCATACCTGAACCTGAAGTACTCTGAAGTACATGCAGCCCCCATGGTGTAACAGCGGGGCTGAGTGATCAGGGGAACAGAGTCTCGCCCAGGTTCTGCAATCAGTGCAGGGTTCTAGTGCTGCCATCGCCAGTACCTGGCTCTGCAGAAACGTCCTAAATGCTGAACTAACAAAATATAAAACATGTCTGTCTTTTAACCAATTACAAAAATAATATATTAAAATATATATTGGAATTGTTTTTTCAAATTTAATTTTAAAATAAAAAAACGCCTGGTTGTTTTTTTTTTTTCTTGTATTATTTTGAAACAAAAGACCAAAACATGAAGCGTACGCAGATTATACACGGGTTGCCCTAGTGGGTTAACTGATTTTTAGAAACAACTTTAGGAGTTTTAGGAACATGGCTGACCGTTGGTTTGTACTGAACAAAAGTAAATACAGCTATTTTTTAGATTAGAGGACAGACTAACTACCACTGGACCAGTTAAAGGAATAAAATCATAGCCACATTTCACAAATGCTTCATGTCTTGCTGGTGAACTCCATCATGTCTGGAGACGTGGGTATGGGTATCATAGAAATCTAGTAGACTCCAGGTTTGATTCACACACTGACTGTGGAGAGGAACTCTGTGAGACCAGAGGGCTGGTTTCCTCGGGGCTCTAAATCAGCATGACACGCCCTTGTCCTCCACGGAGCCCAGAGTTCAGTTTGAACATCACCTGTGCCTTTTGTTAGGGCGCCCCTCGCCCCTCTCGTGATCGCCATCTGCTGGCCCGTTTACCGGATGTTACGGCAACTAATTCTTGTGTGTGTATCTCTGTATGATCCCCAGTTAATGTCCTGTTGAAACGTGGTGGTTTTATAATTCAGTCACCTTAAGCAACAGCTGGACTTTGTCCTCAGTCCATAAGAACACTTTATTTTCTGCCATTTTTACTTTTATTAGTTGCGGCGGCTTTTTATGCTGCGCTCAGTTTGTAGTAGGAAGTCTGAATTTCCAACCTCCAAGTAGGAATTTTCAACTAGAACGCCCCCAAAAGTCGACTTGTGATTCGGAAAGTTGGGGCAGTAGGAAGATGCCCGGCTTAGTAGTAGTTGTGAAATGTTCTCTATTATGTATGCAACCTTTAGTCCGTCGTCCACGTACTACTTCTCAGTGTTTGAGACGAGATGTTTTAAAGCCTTTAATGTGGACCAAATCATTGTCGTTGTTTTGTTAGTTGCTAGCAATACGAACAAAAACGGGCAGGAAACTGGAACGCTACAACTCCGAGATGACGTAAACTCCGACCTCCGAGGTTAGTGGAGCGCAGCATTAGGCAGGGAGGGTTTGTATGGGGAATTTCAGAGAACATACCGCCTACTAGTGGCGTGGCGAGTGAATAAAGTTGCTGTGTGAACAGAGATAATTCAAACGTTGTCGTGTAGACGTCATGAGATGAATCGTGGTGTAAACCGACCCATTTCTAATTTTCTCAGGGCTCTGATTGGGTGAGAGCCGGTGCTTTCTTTGTCATGATCTTTAATCCGGAACCTAACAAGTGCCAGGTTGTTGCTATGGTAACGGCTTCAGTTTCATAGGAAGGTATTGCCCCAATGTATTCTGGGTACTGACAGATTCTGTCCTCCTCAGGCCAAAGAACTCAAAACAGCCGGAGCGTGAGGAGAAGAGGGTTCTGGGTCTGGTTCTGTTGAGGGGGGAGAACCTGGTCTCCATGACGGTGGAGGGCCCGCCACCCAAAGACGTGAGTTTGTATTTTTTTTTTTTTGCTGCAGACCTTCAAATTTCTCTTACCTCTGTGACCTCTAACCTGTGACTTCTCTCTTTAGACGGGGATTGCTCGGGTTCCCCTGGCGGGTGTGGCTGGAGGTCCCGGTGTGGGTCGGGCAGCTGGTCGTGGTGTTCCTGCAGGAGCTCCGATGCCTCAGGCTCCTGCCGGACTGGCAGGGCCGGTCAGAGGAGTGGGCGGGCCTTCCCAGCAGGTATTCATGGTGACAAAGCTGGCAGAGGTCCGGAGGTGGGTTTGGGTACTGATAAGTTCTGTGTGTTTCAGGTGATGACACCACAGGGCAGAGGGACTGTTGCCGCGGCAGCAGCAGGAGCTAGCATTGCCGGGGCCCCTACACAGTACCCTCCTGGCCGAGGAGCCCCGCCCCCTATGGCCCGGGGTGCGCCCCCTCCAGGTGAGCTAGGTTCTGTTTAAAGCGGGCCTGTAAACTTGTTTCGTTAGTAATAATAATAATAATCACTTTTATTTGCCCTCTGCATTTAACAAATCCCTTAAGAAGCAGCTTGCAGGGACCAAGGGTCTTGCTCTAGGACCCAGAGTAACAGTCTGTGTTTCGAAGCGGGGAACTTGCAACCTCTCCAGGACACAAACACCCTGGTCTCTAACCACTAGGTCACCACTCCCTTCCTTATCCTGATGTCTAGGTCCGTTCTGAGGAACTACAGTCCCAAAATGTTGCAACCGCTTTCTTTGTTCCCTGTGAAAACCTGAAATCTAGGTTTAGAACCAGAACCAACAATGTGTCTGCTCAGATTATGTCTCAAAGATGGGTGAACGTTTGGTTCTACTGTTCCAGAACCTTTTTGCTATAGTCAAGAACCCTGAGACCAGTACCTGTCAATGAATCCTGATGTTTGATGGTTTCCTGTAGATTAGGTGTTAAACGGTCTCTCTCTGGTGCTCTGGTTGCTCCTCCCCTGCAGGTATGATGGGCCCGCCTCCTGGTATGCGGCCCCCGATGGGTCCTCCAATGGGAATGCCTCCTGGTCCGGGTCGTGGCGCTCCGATGGGAATGCCCCCTCCAGGCATGAGGCCGCCGCCCCCTGGGATGAGAGGTCAGCTGTTCAGCTAATCAGTTGGCAACTTGCTTTAACCAATTACTGATCATAACCTGATCATGTGACCTCTTTTGTTTTTATTAGGACCGCCCCCTCCTGGGATGAGACCTCCTCCCAGGCCATGAAGATGCTCCGCCCCCTCACATTCACCTGTTGTATAGATGTTTGTTTTTACTTTTTAATAAAGTTTTCTCAGTTTAAATTTGTCTGGGTTGTTTGAACTGTTTCCATGGTAACCACTGAGTCAAAGGTCAGGTGACTTCATTAATTATGTGGATGGAGTTTAGTTTCACTGACAGAATAATCATGAATGTTTCTACAGTGAATACATTTAGTACCAAGGACATTCTGATAAATAAGTCCAATGATATACAGCGTTTTGCTTTGTACTCGTAGAAATAGATTTAGTTTGATTTCTTTAACCAAAACTGGAAAATAAAGCTGAAGACAAAGAAAATTAACATTTGTGAAAATTAACTTTGCCAGATAATATATTTAGATTAATTGCCAGTCTTCTGTTTATCATAGTATTCCTTCAATGAAAGCCAAAAATAATATGCTCATTTCTTAATGAAAATGTTGAATCAATATTACAAATGAAAGTTGTTACAATCCTTGCAACATTTCCCTGTTATGACAATTCCAGAAAAAAATTACTTTCTGGATGATTACTGCAAAATGTACAGTTGGTCTATTAAGATATTTCATCATGTATTGATTTAGGAGGATCGAAAGGTTCTGATGAAATGTCCATACAATGCTTTTTAAATTGAAATTAAAAGGAGTTGCCCTCTTAGCCATTTTAATATTGATCATACAAACGCTCCTGCTCTATTTTTCTAAATTTCATCCAGCTTATTTTGTAAAATGGCTACATTTATTTAATCATCATTTGACAAGTCTAAATGATTCTTGTTGGAGAGCATCAAAATTATACTGATTGTTTTATGTTCTTCAGCTTTCTTGGACTTTTTTAGATCAGAACCACATTGCCTTAGAAACTTTGAAATCTCAAATGTAAACGGTTCCCAGTTGGTACCATATTTATTTTCAGTGTTGCTGTTGTCCAGAAAATAAGAGATTGTTTGGGAGATTGTTGGTTGTACCGAGTCTAGTTTAACCAATGAGCTGTTTAGAAGCTTTCCTATCCTGTGATTGGCTATCAGTAAAATGTATAGAGATATACAAGGGTTAGACAATGAAACTGAAACACCTGTCATTTTAGTCTTGGAGGTTTCATGGCTAAATTGGACCAGCCTGGTAGCCAGTCTTCATTGATTGCACATTGCACCAGTAAGAGCAGAGTGTGAAGGTTCAATTAGCAGGGTAAGAGCACAGTTTTGCTCAAAATATTGAAATGCACACAACATTATGGTTGACATACCAGAGTTCAAAAGAGGACAAATTGTTGGTGCACATCTTGCTGGCGCATCTGTGACCAAGACAGCAAGTCTTTGTGATGTATCAAGAGCCACGGTATCCAGGGTAATGTCAGCATACCACCAAGAAGGACGAACCACATCCAACAGGATTAACTGTGGACGCAAGAGGAAGCTGTCTGAAAGGGATGTTCGGGTGCTAACCCGGATTGTATCCAAAAAACATAAAACCACGGCTGCCCAAATCACGGCAGAATTAAATGTGCACCTCAACTCTCCTGTTTCCATCAGAACTGTCCGTCGGGAGCTCCACAGGGTCAATATACACGGCCGGGCTGCTATAGCCATACCTTTGGTCACTCATGCCAATGCCAAACATCGGTTTCAATGGTGCAAGGAGCGCAACTTGGGCTGTGGACAATGTGAAACATGTATTGTTCTCTGATGAGTCCACCTTTACTGTTTTCCCCACATCCGGGAGAGTTACGGTGTGGAGAAGCCCCAAAGAAGTGTACCACCCAGACCGTTGCATGCCCAGAGTGAAGCATGGGGGTGGATCAGTGATGGTTTGGGCTGCCATATCATGGCATTCCCTTGGCCCAATACTTGTGCTAGATGGGCGCGTCACTGCCAAGGACTACCGAACCATTCTTGAGGACCATGTGCATCCAATGGTTCAAACATTGTATCCTGAAGGCGGTGCCGTGTATCAGGATGACAATGCACCAATACACACAGCAAGACTGGTGAAAGATTGGTTTGATGAACATGAAAGTGAAGTTGAACATCTCCCATGGCCTGCACAGTCACCAGATCTAAATATTATTGAGCCACTTTGGGGTGTTTTGGAGGAGCGAGTCAGGAAACGTTTTCCTCCACCAGTATACGTAGTGACCTGGCCACTATCCTGCAAGAAGAATGGCTTAAAATCCCTCTGACCACTGTGCAGGACTTGTATATGTCATTCCCAAGACGAATTGACGCTGTATTGGCCGCAAAAGGAGGCCCTACACCATACTAATAAATTATTGTGGTCTAAAACCAGGTGTTTCAGTTTCATTGTCCAACCCCTGTACCTTCCTTTATGATCTGTGAGCGGAGTGGAAAGAATACTGACAGTAATATTATTGGCATTTAGGCAATCAGACACTAACCAATAATCATTACGAGACTGTTTAGACCCATCATTACTCCAGTGGAGTCCATTGGAAGTTTTTCTCTCCATATATCCTTTAAATTGTATGTTTGCATGAATGACTTTAGGAGAATGTGAAAATCTGGAGCTCCAGGAGGCCATTTTTCAGTCTGATTATCTAATATATTAAAATCCCCTCCTATAATGATAATTGCATTGGGAAATGTGCTTAGACCATCCGTTAATTTATTTTCTACCAGAGAAAGAAGGTGTGAGTTTTCATATTTTGAATTATAACCATAAATATTAATGGTAAATAAGATCTTTTTGCGATATATGAATACAAACAGTCCCTGAGTGTCACATTTATTCAAAAGGATGCCGTCTACAAATTAGTTTTTAGAGGAAGAGTGCCAGCTGAACGCCGGCTACCATGCGACGGATATATATTATTACCCCATTGACTCTTTTTTATACGTTTCTGGTCAAAAATACCTGAAAACCTGAATAGAGTATTTCAAGTCTCAGTTCTCAGGGGGTTTGGTTCTTGTTGCACCAGGAATCCATGTTTTGTCTTATTCCCAGTGTCAGTAGTGGAGCTTTCTGAATAGTCCATAAGAGGTAAAACATTGGCCTAGGTGCAGTCGACCCTCCTGTCCACATCAGTTCACAGGGGGGCCAACTTCGTTACTGTTCACATCATTCACCCTTATAGTAGGTGATCTTTTCCTCTTCTCTTGCCGTCTGGATCACTGGCCAAAGTGCTGCTCGGGTTTTCTGGCCTGCTGGGCACAGATCCTTTGTGAAGTGAAGCTGGCACTCCTTCAAAATGGTGTTTTTTGGGGCTTTCCTTACAGCATCTCTGTACGTTCTGGAAGAGAACTGAAAGATGATTCCTCTTGGTCTGTTGTCATTCTCTCTTATTTACTGTAAATGTTCTTGAATATTTACAGGCCTCCTAAGTCCAAAACAAACTTTTTCATTGATTTTAATGAGCTTTTATCTGTGATATGTGTTGATTATGACTGTTTAATTATTGTGGGAGACTTCAACATTCACATGGACAATCCTGAAGACAGAAGTCCAATAGATCTATGTTAAACAGCAAACGCACAAACAGGGACATATTTTGGACTTGATCATCACTAAGGATCTAAACATTTCCAAGGTGTCTGTAACTGATGTTGCCCTATCTGACCACTTTTCTGTTATTTTTGAAGGCATCATCTCCAACGGCTCAGTTTGCCAAAGAGACATTATAAGAAAACGCATCTTTAAGGACGGTGCAGCTGAAACCTTCAACCAGATTTACTCTTCTACCTCCACTTTGCCCTGTAACACTGTAGATGAGCTGGTAGATAACTTTCATTCTAAAATCTCAGACATCATTGATTCAATTGCTCCAATTAAAGTGAAAGTCATTTCTGGGAAGAAAATGTCTCCGTGGAGAAGTGCTCCACCAGTCAGAAGTGAAAAAACGGAGTGTCGAAAAGCTGAATGCAGGTGGAGAAAGACTGGACTCCAGGTTCACTATATTATCTATAAAGAGAGACTATACAGATTTAACCTACAACTGAAAAATGCAAGGGAATCTTTCTTTTCTGAGGTCATCAGTAAAAACATCAATAATGCTCGTGTATTATTTGCCACGGTCGACAGGCTAACAAACCCTCCTGTAACTGTAGCATCTGAACTCCACTCTACCAGGGCCTGCAATGAATTTGCTAACTACTTCACTGAAAAAACCCAAAAGATCAGAGGGGCAGTCAGCACATCCACATCAACTCCAGGACCAATGTTGTCTCCAACTAGAACTGATTCTGACAAAATGTCCCAATTTCACCAAATAAACTACAAAAACGTAGAAGAAATCGTACACCAACTAAGCTCTTCTTCCTGCTGTCTCGATCTTTTACCCACAGCTTTCCTTAAGAAAGCTTTGGTGTATAAATGCAGACTGTGGAAGAACCACAGTGCTGGTATTATGGGACCTTAGTGCAGCATTCGACACTGTTGATCACTCCATTTTATTAGAGTGCCTGGAAAACTGGGTCAGCCTTTCTGGTACAGCACTCAATTGGTTTAAATCCTACTTGAAGGACAGGGACTTTTTTGTGTCAGTAGGTAACTTTACATCAGAGACACAAAAATCACATGTGGCGTTCCCCAAGGGTCCATCTTAGGGCCCCTCCTAAAAAGTGGATCAGACAGCTGCAGTTGATCCAGAACGCTGCTGCCCGCGTCCTCACCAGAACTAAGAAAGTGGATCACATCAGCCTGGTTCTAAAGTCCCTACACTGGCTCCCTGTAGCTCAGAGAATAGACTTTAAAATACTTCTGTTAGTCTATAAATCACTGAATGGCTTAGCACCAAAATACATTACAGACTTGTTGTCAGTGTATCAACCACCCAGACCTCTCAGGTCGTCTGGCTCAAATCTACTCTGCAGAACCAGGACCAGATCCAAACATGGAGAAGCAGCTTTTAATTCTTATGCTCCACTAATCTGGAATAAACTCCCAGAAAACTGTAAAAGCGCCGAAACCCTAAGTTGCTTCAAATCAAGATTAAAAACTTATTTGTTTACAGTGGCCTTTGAATGGGCCATCTAAACATTATTAGTTACGTTTTCAGTCCAACTTTCCTTTCACTTTCTTATCCATCCCTTTATCATTAATTTCTAAATTGTTCTATTAACATCTTATTGTTTTAATCAAATGAGACAAAATACTCGTTAATCTGCTTAAAAATAGAAAGCAAATCTAACCTTCCTTCTAAATAATTGATGACGCTTTCTGGAATGACGATAAGGCAATTTAGGATTTTTCACCTGGGAACCAAAGGACCCCCCACAGGAACGCATACGTGGAGAGGGACGGTCCTAAGTTAAGCTCAGAAAGACACGAGACAGGTGTGCCACAAAGTGCCTGATTTTTGCTCAGAAGTGGGCGAGTCTTAAAGAGAGAACTCTCCCCATTTATTCAAAGTTTGCAACAGTGAAGGCGTAAGTACCTTACTCTGTGTGCATTGGCTACTGGTAAATTACATGTGGATAAATTGGACAGGAAGCGAAGTTCCAGTGAAATGGGACAGGCGCAGGTTCCAGGAAATTGCCAACCCCCCAGGAAGAAACGTTTGATGTTTTGCTGAGAAAATATGGCCCCGGGACCATTGCATGTATTAATGACTGGATTAATTTCTCAAATTTTCCTGCCGGAGGTTCATTTAGTTATTCATTTTTATTCTCTTTATATTATTCGTGTTGGTTAATTATTTCATTACCTTTATGCCACTGTAATGTACTTTTCCTTTTACTTTGAATTGTCTTTCTACTGAAATGTGCTATAAAAAGAAACTTGCCTTGGCCTATTTATCCTCATAGGTGAACAGCATCAATTACATCACGAAGCTTTTGTTTTTCTTTGGGAAAAATGGCTTGACAGATCCGGATGATTTCTTTCTTTACGTCTTCTTTTGACACAGTCTCTAGTACGCCGTAAAGTTCCAGAGTCCAGCGTCTGAAGTACCACTCCGAATCAACAAGCCTCTTTTCTAGATGGAGAAGGGTAGCACCATCTTTTTTTCTTTGCCTTGTTCTCAATCGCGTTGACCCTTTTCTTCACGTCTTTAATTTCCTCAGAAGTGAAGTCAATTAATGTCTTGAACCCCTCGATTTTAATAAGTAATCACTGAGATGTTTTTCATTGTGTCAAAGTGGGTGTTGATCAGCTTGGAGAGAGTTTTTATGATGTCAGGATTATTGCTGCTTTTCTCCTCACCTTGTACAACGAGGGCCTGCTTGTGGGCTGGTTCTTTACAAGGTGTCCCCTCTGGTGAAGTAGGCAGCGATGGGAAGTCTTCTTCACTCTGCCATCTTGGAGTAGCCGTGTCCCACTTTAGTTAAATTATTGATGAAAGCCAGGTTTTAAATTGCTTTGGAAAAGTATGCATGGTGTTGTTCTGGAGCTCTGACTGTCAAGAGTTCATCAGAGAAACAGCCTGGAGGGAGAAACTGTCTCTGTGGAGGCTGGTTTTAGCAGAAAGCGCTCTGTAGCGCCACCTGAAGGCAGAACTCTAAACAGTTTATGTGCAGGGTGTGTGGGGTCTGCAGAGATGTTAGCTGCCCTTTTCCTGACCCTTGACCTGTATAAGTCCTGGATGGACGGAAGGTCAGCTCTGATGATTCTCTCTGCAGACCTGATTGTTGGTTGCAGTCTGGACCTGTCCTGTTTGGTGGATGATCCAAACCACACTGAGATGGATGAAGAAGGACAAATGAATGATGGCAGTGGAGAAGATGACCAGCAGCTCCTGGGGAAGGTTGTCTTTCTTGAGTTGCCTCAGGAGGTACAGTCTCTGCTGGGCCTTCTTCTGAACATTGTCTATGTGTGAAGACCATCTCAGGTCCAGAGAAATGGTGGTTCCAAGGAACCGGAAGTGGTCCAGCTGACACAGTGTTGTTGAGGATGGTGAGGGGGTGTGTGGGGGTGGTGTTCTCGGAAAGTCCACTATCATTTCCACAGTCTTGAGTGGGTTTAGTTCCAGGTGGTTCTGACCACACCAGTGGACCAGCTGACCCACTTCCTGTCGGTATGCAGACCCATCACAGTTCTGAATCAGTCCAGTAACTGAGGTGCAGTCATTTGTGAAGAGAGAGGAGTGGGGAGAGATCACACCACTGGGGGGCGCCGGTGCTGATGGTTCTTGTGTGGGAGAAGATGCTCCACAGCCTCACGTGCTGCTGTCGGTCCTTCTGGAAGCTGGTGATCCTGATAACTAAAGGATCTGCCTCCCATTCTACTTCTAGAGACTCTAGGAACCACCAGTAAACCTGCAGTCTGAGAACGAAGTGCTCTGTTAGGAACATATGGAACAATCAGATCTCTGATGTATGATGGAGCTAGATCATTAAGAGTTGGGTTGAGGTGTGAACTGCTGCTTGTCATACCTGCCGTAGAAGCCATTCAGTTGTTTTTTTAGGAGAGGGTTCTGCTCGGGGTTGGGTGAAGGGGCAGAATCCTTGCCTAGCAAATCATTTTGACATGCTCCTAAGGTGACGATACATTCACTGCAAACAAGTCTTTGACTATTCTTCCATCTTTATCCTTTATGGCTTGAATGTAAAACAGAGTTTTTATATTGCAGCAACTCTAAAGCAGATTTATTATCTTCCTGGAAATTCAGATTTTGAATTCTGGAAAACTCGATGGGGAGGTGAGCATTTCCATCTACAGTTTCCATCCGACTGAGGTTGTTTCCATCATTTTCTGAGGAGTTTTACGTTATTGAGGCTGAATGTGATTCAGTTTAAACCATAAAATCTCAAACTCATGAAGGAACATCAGGTTTGATGCTCCATGAAATAAATAACTGAATGGAGTCATATTTCAGTGGATTTAGGCGAGGTTTAGTTCTCTGTAGTTTATTGTGGCAGGTCAAAGGTTTGCGTGTATTTATGCACACTTTCATGATTCATATACAACAAGGCACATTTCACATCAAAATAAAGTGAAGTATTAAAACAATAGCCTGAGCAGAAAAAGTACTTATATAATTTTAAAATATAAAAATAACATTTTGTATAAATCAACGAAAAACAAAAATAACAAAAATCAATCCCATTACAACAGGACAAGAAATTCTTAAATTAAATTATAATATATTAGTATAATGTTTGGGCTTTTTTGTTCTTACCAAGACTTATCACTTTCTTGAATAAAATTATTTCACTTAAAAAATGTTGAAAAGGGGGTGAATTTTAAGAAACGGCACTTCTGAATAAAAAATGTAACCTGAAGGGTTAAATTGTAATGGTTTATTTCATCCCTGGTTAGAAGAGCAACTTTTATCATATTAAAATATAAAAGTGGAATAGATTTCTTATACAAGATCCAGTTTTGAAAATCTTTCCAAAAATATTCACGACAATGAAAGAAAAACCCTGACTCTGCTGTTTCAGGATCTGTGGGGGTAATTGCTGAATATATCATGCCTGTATTTAGCTGAATCATAGAGGAGTATTGCCTTTAAAACTTTACTGAACGGAGTTCTACTACATGTTAATGTGTATTTTTGATTAAAGCATCAGACCAAAGACCTTTCTCCAACCAACCTCTGTAAAAGAACGACTTTAGTTTTATCTCGACGCTTCTGATTCCTAATCAAGACAGTGGAGAAACGTTGTGTTTAACAGTAAGTTTCCAGAACCTGAACATCTGATCGTTTTATCGATCATTTAGAGATTTAAATCCCATCAGGAATGTCATCCAGCACCAGCTCCAAAGAGCACTGGACCTTGATCAGCTGACCCTGTTCTGGCTCAGAACCAGGAAGTCCTCAAATAAACACGTGACTTTTGCATGACAACCAGTGTCACATGACCGGCGGTAGTCACATGACCCGCAGTGATCGGAGGGATTGCTGAGCGCGGACAGGTGGACTCAGTAAGGTGAGTTTTTGTCGTGCCAAGGTTCTGGTTCCGGTTCGATCCAGCTGTATTTACCTGGTCTGACCTAGTCCTCGACCTTATCCATCAGACTTGGTTCTGACTCGGTTCTTCCTGGGTCTGAGGCTATTTCCGGGTCTCTGGGTAAACTCGGTGTTTCTCTCTGATTATGATCTGATGTTTCTGACCGAAGGCTGTGGGTTCGGCTCGAAAGACCGGTTCTGTTTGGGTTCTTACAGCCCTCTGTGAAAGAAACTCTGGTGGCTCCGGTTCGGACAATATCGCTGTATTTGTCTCAGAGTTAAATAAAATTTCCCCGCAGCTGAAGCAGATCACCACATCTAAGAATCAATGGTGGGTGATTCTGGACCGAACCTGTCACATGAGCAAACTGGCTGCCTGAAACTTGACGAACCTCCTCTGAAGGCCCGGTCAGCTGCAGCCCTGCAGAGCCTCCTGGTGGCTGAATCAAACGGGTCCGTCTGGGATCAGCAGCTTATTGATGATGTTTGAGGACCAGCTGCAGGGATGGGATGAATCTGGACCTGTTGAGGGTGCTTCAACACTGAAACGGGCCTGATTGTAGATCTTCATCAGTGTGTCTCAGTAAATAATCAATGGAGAGATTACTTCCTGCAGGTGGACCCGGACAACGTTCAGATCCAGAGAGGGAAACTGTCCCCATGTGCAGCCATGTTTAATCTGAGCTCAGAACCATCAATCCAGACTGTCATCTCCAACAGATCTGAGCTGCAGGCTGATGTTCCTGAGGAAACTGTTGGAAATGAACTCCATTGAAGCCAGACTAGTTGTTACTGTGGACCTGTTACCCCATTACTCCCACAGGTCCCAGTTAAGGGGACAAAAGTGGTGAAATTAAAGTTTCCCAACCTGCTGCAGACTGACGGGTGGCTCTGATGCTCCTCAGTGAAGACCTTGGGCTCACACATAGAAACAGCTTCTCCAGCAGACCTTCCAAGCAAGGATCCTGATTTCTAAACACAACTTCTCAACAGTGAGGTTATAGAATATTAAAGTATTTATTTAGAAAGCAAATCAACATTTAAACAACCAAACATATATGTATAAGTGTCTGGCTAGAATTGCTACGGCTCCTAATATTTGAAGGGAGATGGTCATTTCATCCTTCTCCAGACCACCTGAACCAGATGAACTGTTCGTTACCGGGTCTCCTTGCCCTATTTTAGGTCCGTAAGGTTAACTGTTCATATTCCATCTAGTGTCTGCAGGCAGAGCTGCTCTTCCTCTTCTGTTTGTCTCTCTTCTGCCAGATGATCTGGATCACCTGGACAGGTCGCATATTTACGGCTTTTTTTGCCACGATCTTCCGCTTCCAACATGCCTCGATTATCGTGATGGACAAGACAGATATGAGATATTCCTGCTGTGTGGGATGTATTAAGAGCGATCTAATCTTTTCGGAACGACGTTGGACCGCTCCGACCACAAATCTGATATATTCAACACGATGGATCGTCTTGGCCCACTATCCTACCATGTGGGATGTTCCCCGAGGACAAACGAGCACGCAGCCTGATGAATGTGACGAGTCAGTCAGAAAGCGAGTTGACACAACCACGGAAGGAGATTACTCTGAACTCACGTTAGACCACCAAGTTTTTTCTTAGGAACAACTATTTTCATTGCTGGTCTCACCATTTTGGAACGAGCTACCATCAGAACAGGGGGAGGTTCCTCTCTACCTTCAGTAGACATCTCTGACTCACACTAATTCTGGTGTTGCTGGTACACAGTTCAATAAACTGGTCTGGGTTCTAACTAGCTTCCAGAACCCATAACTCACTCACTGCTTCCTGTCCAGCCTTGGGTGTAGATGATGTAATTTCCTGTCTGTTCTCAAATGTAGGTGTTTCTCTCTCAGATGCAGATCCTGTGGTTTTTCCTTGCATTCCTGCTGGGAGCCGGTGCTGCTCCAGTTGCAGATGAGATCACCTTCCTTCCTGGTCTCCAGAAACAGCCGAGCTTCAGGCAGTTCTCTGGATATCTGAACCTGGCTGATGGGAAACACCTTCACTACTGGTCAGTACCTGCGGTAAAGCTCAGCTCCTATACCTCACCTGGCTGATGGCGCCCAACCTAAACCTGTTCTGATTTTCAGGTTTGTGGAGTCTCAGAACAAACCCTCCTCCGACCCAGTAGTTCTATGGCTGAACGGCGGTCCTGGCTGCAGCTCATTGGATGGACTGCTCACTGAACATGGGCCCTTCCTGGTAGGTAACCTCTGACTCCGCCCACCTCATCTGTGTGATAAGTGTGCACTGTTTGATGTCAATGCTTTCTGCAGATCCAGGATGATGGAGTGACACTGCAGTACAACCAGTACTCCTGGAACAAGGTTGGTCATGTGACTGGACGGTGTGGTCACATTAACTGTCCTGAAAACTGATTGGTTCATTGCTCACCTGCAGATTGCCAACATGTTGTACCTGGAGTCTCCAGTGGGCGTTGGTTTCTCGTACTCAGACAATAAGAAATATGCGACCAACGACACAGAGGTCAGTAACATGCCTCAACCACAGTTTCTGATTGGTTCTCTGGTGTGTCAGATGTTCTGTGTCTGCAGGTGTCCATGAACAACTACCTGGCTCTGAAGGAGTTCTTCCGACTGTTTCCGGAGTTCAGCGGCAACGAGCTCTTCTTGACCGGAGAAAGTTATGGAGGGATCTACATCCCGACGCTTGCTGAGAGAGTGATGGAGGACTCCAGCCTGAACCTGCAGGTTCTGCTCAGCTTTTGACCTGTTCTGCTGCAGGTAATTTCACCCGACCTCTGCATGATGCTTTGTATAACCTATGTTGCAGGGTGTTGCCGTGGGAAACGGGATGTCGAGCTACGAGCTGAACGATAACTCTCTGGTGTACTTCGCCTACTATCATGGCCTGCTGGGCAGCCAGCTGTGGGCGGAGCTTCAGAAGTTCTGCTGCAGTGGCGGGATGTGCAACTTCTATGACAACCAGAACCCCAACTGTAGTGAAAGCGTGAGTCTGAACCAGACTGCCCCGATACTTGACCTGTGTTTCTGATGTTACGGGGGTCTCGGATGTTTAGCCCAGGTGTTCTCTCTGTGCTTCTCTGCAGCTGTCGGAGGTCCAGACCATCGTCTACAGTTCAGGACTCAACATGTACAACCTGTACGCTCCCTGTGCGGGTGGAGTTCCTCACAGATTCACGTAAGTGGAACCAGATTTAACTCACCTGTAGTAGGTGTGTTCTTGATGTTCAGCCTGGTGACCCATTGATGGTTTCTGGGTTATTAGTGTGGAGCATGGGCAGTTGGTGATCAGAGATCTGGGAAATATTTTTATCAACCACCAGTGGACTCAGCAGTGGAACCAGGTGTGTATGATCTCACCTGTCATCTCTGTAAGGCTGCCTCACCTCTTCACAGCTTCTCACCGGCTGCTTATCTGACTGCAGAAGTTACTAAGTCTGGCAGCTCTGCACCTGTCCGTCCGTCTGGACCCACCCTGCACCAACTCCACCCCCTCCTCCCTCTACCTGAACAACCCATACGTCCGAAAAGCTCTCCACATCAGCCCCGACGCTCTGGACTGGGTAATCTGCAGGTAACGGCCTCCCCTGTCTCTAAGGGGCATGTCCACCTGTCCTGTCTCTAACCTGTCTTGTCTGGTGTTGCAGTTCTGAGGTGAATCTGAACTATGGCCGGATCTACATGGACGTCAGGAAGCAGTACCTGAAACTGCTTTCAGCGCTGGTCAGTGAACACACCGCAGCACCTGGAACTTCCTGAATGAACAGGAAGGTTTCTGTGGAATGCTTGATTCATGATGGAGTCCAAACCTGGTCTTGGGCTGGTTCCAGGTGTTCTGTGGGCATGTCTAAGCTGTGGTGTGGTGTGCTTTCTGCAGAAGTATCGGGTCCTAGTGTACAATGGGGACGTGGACATGGCCTGTAACTTCATGGGTGATGAGTGGTTTGTGGAGTCTCTGCAGCAGCAGGTAACAATCATCATTTAACAATAATTAACATGCACAACAAAAAGGACTCCCCCTCCTCCGTCTTTGCAATCGTTGAGGTGAGGTTAGTCCAATGATGTCCTCAGGTGTGTTAAACTCTGTATGTGTCTTAGGTGGAGGTCCAGAGGCGTCCGTGGATCTATGAAGGTGAAGATGGTCGTCAGATTGGAGGCTTTGTCAAAGAGTTTAACAACATTGCCTTCCTCACTGTAAAGGTACATCTTCATCATCATTTTTAATGCTAAGATATCATTCGTTTCTTGTTGCCCATTAGTTGATTGGTTGGTTTGTTTGGTCCTGCAGGGCTCTGGTCACATGGTTCCATCAGATAAACCTGTTGCCGCCTTCGCCATGTTCTCGAGGTTCATCAAAAAGCAGCCGTTCTGACCTAAGCTCAGTTTGGACCTTCTTAGCTGCCGTACTCTCAGGGATTTTTTTGTTTTTGTATTTTTGTTGTACATCACTGTCAGCCAATCAGAACAGCTCTCTGTTGTAAAGTTACAGTGCAAAATTATGTTAATCAATTGAGTGCCTCCTGTATTGGCTCCACCCATATCTCCATGGAAACGAGCACTGCCTTTTGATTTCCTGAGTGTGAAATGTTGGCTCAAAGGGAAAACACAAAATAAACTCAGATTTTAACCAGAACCTGGGTTCTGTTTCTATTTCTGTACAGAGGCCCTGAAGGGTCAACACATCTTATAGGAGCCATTTGTAGTTTCATGTTTTTTGATGTTTGGTCATAGTTTGGGTCTGTCTGGGTTTTGATAATTCTGTTTGGTTGATATGTGAATTGACACTCTGACCTATATTTTACTCTACCACTGGTGGCGGTGTGGGGGAAATCTATATAGGTGTCAGGGTTAGAGGGCATCAGGTGTTGGGGTGTGTGGAGGTCATACGGTTTGGCTTCATCATGTCCACGTATTGACCATAATTGCCATCTTTGCATGCTGCCATAAACCGCCACTCTGGATTTTGGATTTCATTCAATACTCAGCTTGTATTTAATAAATGGGAGCATTCCCAAACTTATCTCCCAGTATGGACATTACCTTATGAGCACGTTAGGACCTGGATTCCCCGCACCCAGAAGCGACTAAAAATGGTCATCTGTTGACAACCGCAAGAAAGATTAAAAACGCTTCAGCTTGCAGAATTATTCATGAACCCAGAGGGAGGCAGACTGCTGGTTGGCACTGGGAGAAACCAGTTAAGTTCGTCTGAATTGGTTTTCCATGCAGAAACTTTGCTCTGAAAAGGAAGCTCCCTGTGGAACCTGCCACTTTAAGGAACAATAACTTAAAAACAGCTGATTAATCAGCAGATGTTT
The DNA here is from genome assembly GCA_036173005.1 of Crenichthys baileyi. Classification (NCBI taxonomy): domain Eukaryota; kingdom Metazoa; phylum Chordata; class Actinopteri; order Cyprinodontiformes; family Goodeidae; genus Crenichthys; species Crenichthys baileyi. The sequence goes on along the minus strand of JAHHUM010002030.1, from coordinate 567,858 downwards.
CAGGTGTTCTTGCCTGAACCTTCTGTCATTCACCTGTGCAGTGGTCTGTGAGCCTGAAAACAAAGTTGAATTTACCTGCAGACAATCAAGCGGCACTTTCCTCACTTTCTGGAAGTCCTTAGTCCTCACAGAACAAGGGTTTAAACTTGAGCTCCACCTCAGAAAAGAACAGGAGGAGGTGGAGCACCCAGCTGGATCAACCTGCTGCCACAATCTGACCTGGAAAAACATAAATGTAAATGTTTGCGGTAATCAGAGGAAGCTGAAGGTCCATGGGGGTCAGTTTGTCTCAGAGCTTCAGGAGCACATCAGTGGAGAAGGAACAACCAGCAGATGAACACTTATTGTTGACTATAAACACCTGCAGCCTGTCAGTCAGTGCTCAGGGAGAACAGGAATTCTGCCTCTTAGGAGGTCAGCGCTTTGACCTTCAGAGGCAGGTTTAGCTGATTGTTGGAGCCGATCTGAGAGAACAGCACGGCGTCTCACCTGTGCAGGTAAGGTTTGTTCTACAGTCGCATGTTTAAACTAACTACATATAATCTCTGCTTCACTTGCTGAGTTTAGTCTAAAGCGCTGATCAGAACCAGAGCAATTGATGCCTTCTTAAGGTACGTTTGGTCTGGCCAGTCCGGGTGTATCTGTTCAGACTGGCTTCAGCTGGCTTCCTGTACTTTGATTACTTCTACAGTACTTTGATTGCTACAGTCCTCTAATTCCCGCAGTAGTGATTACGTCCAGTAGTACTCTGATTACTAGTAGAGTACTATGATTACTACAGACTGAACAGTATGACAGTGACTCTCTGAAACTGATGGACAAACTGAGGATGTGCGGTCTCCATCATGTATGTAATAAACGGTGTGTGTGTAGATCCATCCATGTTACTGTGACTCAGTTCACCTTTTTAGCCGTCACCTGTTGAGTGAATCTGCTTGTAGCTCACCTGTTCTAGGTGTTGTAATCCGTCTATGTTCTCTCACTGATTCATCTGAGCCTTCTTAACACCTCACTGAGGGAAGGACTGCTCATGTTGGACTCTCAGTAATTCAGGAAGCAGAGACTCGGGCTGTATCACCACACACAGAACCAGCAAAGTGGATCAACCACAGACAGTTGACCCACAAACTACTAAGTTCATAACATTGAGCTGCACATGGTCACCGAATTCTGGGATGTTTGAGATAAAATGATTAATTTACTCTCAGTGAATGACCTTCACTGTGGTAGACCTGTCTGTTCCAGGTGAGCTGTGGTCGGCTGGCAATGGACCAATCGCTGAAGGGCCATGTGAGTGTGCTCAGCTGTTTCCCGCCATCTGTCGGCAGGGATGTTGTTATTGCCGTGGTGAAGCCCTTGGCAGCAGGCTTCGGAAACCCCAGCAGCCGCATACTGCTGTGTACTGACCGACAGGTAAAGAGTTGTACCTCTGAACTCGAATCACCTGATCCATCCCTCTGATCAGTTCTGATTCATCTAAAGTGAGAACTGGAACGCCATATTCAGTGTTGCTGTGTAACCGTGTCACCATGGCAACAGGTGTGTTCTGTAACTGTGAAACCATGGCAACTGGTAACAACAACCTGTAAATGTTTACAATAAAAACATAATTCAGTCAATCTTTAGCTACTAAAGATTTCCGTCCAGATGAAGCTGGAATCACCTGAGAACCTGAAACAGAGAGATCAAATACTTATCACTGATCAATCTCTGATTGATCTCTGATCTGTGACTTTATATTCAGTCTAGTGATATGATGGTAAAGGTTCTGGAGTGTGTTTATCCAGGTTCTCTGGCTGCTAGGGGAATAAACTTGTGCCAACAGAAAATTAATTTAAATTGTACAGACTGAATCAGTATTTACGTAATTTGAAAGTAAATGCATTGGTTTGAAAATGGTAAATGGACTGAACATCTATAGCGCTTTTCCAGTCATACAGACCACTCAAAGCGCTTTACACTAGAGCCACATTCAACCAATCGCACTCAGCGCTCACACATTCATACACCGATACGCAGATCAGTAGGCAACTTGAGGTGAAGTGCCTTGGCCAGGGGCACATCGACATATGGCAGGAGGACGCTGGAATCAAACCCACAACCTTCTGATTGCAAGACGACTACTCTTCCTACTGAGCCACAGTTGCCTCATGAAATGAATTTCCCTAAACTGAAACTGAATTCATTTGCTATTAAAATGTATTTCGTTGTATTAAAAATTCAGTTTGACTACTTTCACTTTCAGGTCTGAAATTCAATTTCAGTTCCAAAATTCAGTTTTTTGTGTCACACATCCGGGTCGTTGAAGCCACAGATTAATCAAACACAGATTGATCGATTTATGTTTCACATCAGGTTAAACTTCCTTTACAGCATGTTGCGCTGCAGCAGTGCAGCATACATGAGCTTGGCGGATGTCAATCACCAAGTCAAATGAACATCTATAAGAAGCGTCATGGAAACAAATGATGGTCAAACAGCAACATTTATGCTACCTGTAGCTATTAGCTAAACATGCCAGATGAGCATAGTGTTGCCGGTGTTACGTCGGTCTGCGTTTCTCTTGCCCTTACCTCAGCGTAACTTCTGTTGCCTAGCAACCGTGTTAACGTGAGGCGCAGAGCTGTGAAGCCGAACAAATGGAGCCTGAAGGTTAATAATGCTGTATCTACTGTAAATAACTACACGGTTTTTATTTACCCTTTTACATATTGCTAATGTCCTGTTTTGTTTAAAATGTCCTTGTTTTTTGATCTTGTTCATTATTTAGCCATTTAAAATGTTAAAATAATTTTTGTGTTCATAGATATAAAAATTTAACACTGTATACTAAATACTTTGATGACAAATAGCATTTGTTTAGTTTATTTGTAAAGCTTTCAACAACTTAAACACTAACATATTAATGTGGAAGAGGGCGGTCTTATCACTGAGCTAAAACAATTAACACAGAACTCAGAGAAATCTCTCTTCCCAGGCTTCATGGGGGGAACTTTTATTTTCTTACAGCACACAAAACATCTTTATCAAAAATTCCAGAAGTATCCCCTGCTTTCAATCCTTACAGGGCGGTTTTATACACATACAAAGCATTGGTGTGTATTGGGGTCCTCTTGACCAATTTAACTCCTCATTCTCATTTACGTAAAACTTTTGGCATCTACAACATTGGTTCTCTATCACTTTTCTGGGAATACACTCCAGCCATACATCTGGACAAGATCAGATTGGCCAATGTGACAGTTTACAATAACATTCTCATCATTTATCTGGACACTGGACAATAATGTCGAGGTGACCTGGCAGCACTTAGAGGTATCACAACTTTCCCAGCTGAAACACAATAACAAGCTCTTATCAGTCCTTATTGCTGAGCTCAACTGGAGCCTTGTTATTTCCTTTTTTGCCGTACAGGAATCGAGGTCCAGGAATAGTCTGTCTGAGACACACAAACACTTTTTAACCCCACAAAATGCTTCCACAGTAACTTTAGGAACAAAGTTTAAATCAGGTTATTTGTAGAGCATACTACTACAAATAATCGCGCTCGTACTCGTTGTCTTCCGCTTCATCCGGGACCGGGTCGCAGGGGCAGCAGACTCAGCAGAGACACCCAGATATCCCTGTCCCCAGACACCTCCTCTAGCACCTCCAGGGGCAGCCCAAGGGGTTCCCAGGCCAGCCGAGAGACATAGTCTCTCCAGTGAGTCCCGGGCCGTCCCTTGGGCCTCCTCCCGGTGGGACGTGCTTGGAACACCTCCCGAGGAGGGCATCCAGGAGGTATCCTGTATAGATACCCGAGCCACCTCAACTGGCTCCTTTCGATGTGGAGGAGCAGCAACTCTGTTCCGAGCTCCTCCCAGATGACTGAGCTCCTCACCCTATCTCTAAAGAGTGCCCGGTCACCGTACGGAGGAAGCTCATTTCAGCCCCTTGTATCTGGGATCTCGTTCTTTTGGTCATGACCCAAAGTTTATGGCCATAGGGTAGGAACATACCGGGGTTGGACAATGAAACTGAAACACCTGTCATTTTAATGTGGGAGGATTCATGGCTAAATTGGACCAGCCTGGAAGCCAGTCTTCATTGATTGCACATTGCACCAGTAAGAGCAGAGTGTGAAGGTTCAATTAGCAGGGTAAGAGCACAGTTTTGCTCAAAATATTGAAATGCACACAACATTATGGGTGACATACCAGAGTTTAAAAGAGGACAAATTGTTGGTGCACATCTTGCTGGCGCATCTGTGACCAAGACAGCAAGTCTTTGTGATGTATCAAGAGCCACGGTATCCAGGGTAATGTCAGCATACCACCAAGAAGGACGAACCACATCCAACAGGATTAACTGTGGAGAAAAGAGAAAGCTGTCTGAAAAAGGGGGTTCAGGTGCTAACCCGGATTGTATCCAAAAAAAAATAAAAAACCGGCCCCCGCCCAATCATGGCAGAATTAAATGAGCCCCCTCAACTCTACTGTTTTCCACCAGAACTGTCCGTCGGGAGCTCCACAGGGTCAATATAACCCGGAAGGGTGCTATAGCCAAACCTTTGGTCACTCATGCCAATGCCAAACGCGGGTTTAATGGTTGCAAGGAGCGTAAATCTTGGGCTGTGGACAATGTGAAAATGTATTGTTCGATGAGTCCACCTTTATGTTTTCCCCCCATCCGGGAGGGGTTTTGGGGGGAGAAGCCCCAAAGAAGCGCACCACCCAGACTGTTGCATGCCCAGACTGAAGCATGGGGGTGGATCAGTGATGGTTTGGGCTGCCATATCATGGCATTCCCTTGGCCCAATACTTGTGCTAGATGGACGCGTCACTGCCAAGGACTACCGAACCATTCTTGAGGACCATGTGCATCCAATGGTTCAAACATTGTATCCTGAAGGCGGTGCCGTGTATCAGGATGACAATGCACTAATACACACAGCAAGACTGGTGAAAGATTGGTTTGATGAACATGAAAGTGAAGTTGAACATCTCCCATGGCCTGCACAGTCAATTAAATTAAATTCAATTCAGTTTATTTATATAGCGCCAATTCACAACACATGTCGTCTCAAGGCACTTCACAAAAGTCAGGTACATACATTCCAATTAATCCGAATCAGTGAACAGTGCAGCCAGATTCTGTTATTTATTCAAATTGGATAAAAAGTTTTTCTGTCTAAGGAAACCCAGCAGATTGCATCCAGTCAGTGACTTGCAGCATTCCCTCCTCCCGGATGAGCATGTAGAGACAGTGGACAGTCACTAGCGTTGACTTTGCAGCAATCCCTCATACTGAGCATGCATGTAGCGACCGTGGAGAGGAAAAACTCCCTTTTAACAGGAAGAAACCTCCAGCAGAACCAGAACCAGGCTCAGTGTGAGCGGCCATCTGCCACGACCGACTGGGGGTTAGAGAGAACAGAGCAGAGACACAAAGAGAACAAAGAAGCACTGATCCAGGAGTACTTTCTATGGGAAGGAAAAGTAAATGTTAATGGATGTAGCTCCTTTAGTCGTTTCACCTAGAAAGAAAGAACAGATAAACTCTGAGCCAGTTTTCAAGTTTAGAGTCTGAAGAGAGCACATAGAGTTAGTTACAGTAAAAGCTCAGTCAGTAGCTATGTCTAGGAGAGAGAAAGGGTTAAACACTGAAAGACAGGGCCATGTGGATCATCGGTAGAGGGTGAGCATTAAGTTGTTGCCAGCAGAAGCTCTGACGATGCCGCTCTCCAGAAAGGTGTTACAGGTAGACACAGAGTCAGGCCAGGTGTAGCTTCAAGGAAGAGAAAAGAGAGAGAACAAAGTTAAAAGCTGAAATAACAGCAAATAATACAAAATTGAAGAGTAGTGTGAGAAAGTAGCAAAGAGGGTGAAAGTGGTCATTATGTCCTCCAGCAGCCTAAGCCTATAGCAGCATAACTACAGAGATAGCTCAGGATAACCTAAGCCACTCTAACTATAAGTTTTATCAAAAAGGAAAGTTTTAAGCCTAGCCTTAAAAGTAGACAGTTTGTCCATCTAGAGCCCACTGATGGCCATTGTTATACTAAAAACCACAAGGATTGGGATACCTCTCTCTGTCAGATTGGCCATAACCATTGGAAAAGAGAGGGGGTCATACAGGTAGCAGAAATGGAGGGTGTGTTTGCACCTCAACCGTAACTGAGCCGGTTTAGGCTAAACCTGACTCCCCCTTACTCCATCCAACAAGGAGAGAAGAAGACGGAGGTAAAATAAGGAAGATAGCTCAGGATAACCTAAGCCACTCTAACTATAAGCTTTATCAAAAAGGAAAGTTTTAAGCCTAGCCTTAATAGTAGACAGGGTTTCCGCCTCACGGACTAAAACTGGGAGCTGGTTCCACAGGAGAGGAGCCTGATAACTAAAGGATCTGGCTCCCATTCTACTTCTAGAGACTCTAGGAACCACCAGTAAACCTGTAGTCTGAGAACGAAGTGCTCTGTTAGGAACGTATGGAACAATCAGCTCTCTGATGTATGATGGAGCTAAATCATTAAGGGCTTTATATGTGAGGAGGAGAATTTTAAATTCTATTCTGGATTTAACAGGGAGCCAATGAAGGGAAGCTAAAGTAGGGGAAATATGAATCTTCTTTTTAATTTTCATCAGAACTCTTGCTGCAGCATTTTGAATCAGCTGAAGGCTTTTAACTGCATTTTGTGGACATCCTGATAGTAAAGAATTACAATAGTCCAGCCTTGAAGTAACAAATGCATGGACTAGTTTTGAAAGATGAAAGATGGAGATGAAAGAAGGAAATCCTAGAAACCTGTTTAATATGGGATTTAAATGACATGTCCTGGTCAAAAATAACACCAAGGTTTTTTACTTTATTATCGGAGGTCAATTTAATGCCATCCAGGTTAAGTGATTGACTAAGCAGTTTTTTTTTAAAGATTCCGGTCCAAAGACGACAACTTCTGTCTTGTCTGAATTTAGAAGCAGAAAATTTAAAGTCATCCAAGTTTTTATGTTTTCAAGACATGCTTGTAGTCTATCTAACTGGTTGGGCTCATCAGGATTTATGGATAAGTAAAGCTGAGTGTCATCAGCGTAACAGTGAAAATTTATTCTATGCTGCCTGATAATTTGACCTATTGGAAGCATATATATAGTAAAGAGAATTGGCCCAAGTACTGAACCCTGTGGTACTCCACAATTAACCCTGGAATTTAAAGATGATTTATCATTTACATGAACGAACTGGAATCTGTCAGACAGATAAGATTTAAACCAGCCTAGTGCTGTTCCCCTGATCCCTACAGCATATTCCAGCCTTTCTAAGAGAATATTGTGATCGACTGTATCAAATGCAGCACTGAGATCTAACAGAACCAGTACAGACGCAAGTCCATTATCTGAGGCCATAAGAATATCATTAGTGACTTTCAGCAGAGCTGTTTCAGTGCTATGATGAGCTCTGAAGCCTGACTGAAACTCTTCAAACAGGCCATTGCTGTGTAAATGCTCACACATTTGATTAGCAACTATTTTCTCAAGAATTTTAGATAAGAATGGAAGATTGGATATCGGCCTGTAATTTATTAAGTCATCTTGATCAAGCGAAGGTTTCTTGAGCAAAGGTTTAATTACAGCTACCTTAAAAGCTTGTGGTACATATCCATTTACTAAAGATAAATTAATCATATCTAAAATGGGGCTGGTAATCAGAGGAAACACTTCCTTAAATAATTTGGTTGGGATTGGGTCTAACATACAAGTTGAAGGTTTAGATGAAGCTAATATTTCTGATAACTCTGGAAGCTCCACAGGAACAAAACAGTCCAAACACAGATCAGGTTCTACACTTACTTCCAATGTTGTCTCACTTGTTGAGGATGAAGTAATCATCTTCGGGAGCATGTCAAAGATTTTCTTCTTAATAGAATCAATTTTATTTTGGAAGAATCCCATAAAGTCATGACTGCTGAGAGCTAAGGGAATGGATGGCTGAACAGAGCTATGACTCTGTGTAAGTTTAGCAACTATACTAAAGAGAAACCTAGGATTATTCTTGTTCTCTTCTATTAGGGATGAGAAATAAGCTGTTCTAGCTTGGTGAAGTGTCTTTTTATACAACAGTAGGCTATTTTTACGGATTAAGTAGGAATCCTCTAGGTGTGTAGAGCGCCATTTTCTCTCCAATTTTCTAACATTGTGCTTTAAAGTACGCAGCTCTGAATTAAACCAGGGAGCCTGCCTCCTATTAATAATTACCTTCTTTTTCAAGGGGGCTGCATTGTCTAATGCACCACGCAATGATGAAGTAACACTCTGAACAAGAGAATCAATTTGTGAATGGGAAGAAACAAAATTATTGCCCTCCACTCTGTTTTTCTGTGATAATGAGGAAATTAAAAGTGGAACAGATTCTTTAAAGGTTGTTACAGCATTGTCTGATAATGATCTACTATAATGAAATTTTCTTTCAGGTGTGGAGTACTCTGTTAAAATAAACTCAAAGGTTATTAAAAAATGGTCAGACAGCACAGGGTTGTGAGAAACTATTGTTATATCTTTACACTCAATGCCATATGTCAGCACAAGGTCCAGAGAATGAAGTCAAACGTGGGTAGGTTTGTTAATGTTTTGAGTAAAGCCAATTGAGTCTAAGATACCTTTAAAGGCTATATTTAAGCTATCACTTTCAGTGTCAACATGAATGTTAAAATCCCCCACTATAATAACTTTATCTGTATTTAACACTAAATCAGATAAAAGGTCTGAAAACTGATCTATAAATTGAGAGTAAGGGCCTGGTGGACGGTACAAAACAACAAACAGAAGTGGTTTTAGTGCTTTGCAATTTGGATGAGGAAAACTAAGGATTAAATATTCAAAAGAGTTGTAGCTATTGATTGGTCTGGACTAATCAATAAATCGGACTGAAAGATGGTTGCTACTCCTCCTCCTCGCCCAGTATTTCGAGGAATGTGAAAATTTAAATAATTAGTAGGAGTTGACTCATTTACAGTAACATAATCCTCTTGCTGCAGCCAGGTTTCTGTGAGGCAAAATAAATCAATCTGATTGTCACAAATCAGGTCACTAACTAGCAAAGTCTTTGAAGAGAGAGATCTTATGTTCAGTAAGCCACATTTAATTGTTTTATTTTTATTTTTAGTCTGAGTTGTGTTTATTTTTATTAGATTTTCCTGATTTCCTCTTTTTAGATAATTTTTTATCTATTCAATTTTGGCCGTGGGCGAGACACTATCTTAATAGGGTAATGGGTGGGTAGCAGTACAGAAGCTGCAGAGAGGAGTGTTAAACTACGACCCTGCTTCCTGGTCTGAACCCTGGGTTTTCAGACTTTTGGAGAACCTCGGCTATCTGCTGGTCTTTCAACAGCGCGGAGCCGGGCCTCCAAATCCGACACCCTCACCTCCAAAGCTACAAAAATGCTACATTTATCACACGTACCATTATCACTAAAGGAGGCAGAGGAGTAACTGAACATCTGACACAGAGAGCAGGAGAGAGGAGGAGACTCAGAGAGAGAAACAGCAGAACAGGTAGCCATGGTGGAGCTAACGCTAAGCTAGCGACCCCTTACCACTACTAGAAAAAACCGTGTAAAACACGGAGAGTCGCCAAACGTTAAATACAGCAACAGAAAGTATGTGTTTTAACGTGCTTATGTATTATAACAAGTAAGAGATATCACAGTAGAGAGAAATCAGATCAAACGAGAGAGCCTTCACACACCAAACAATCCACCAAGTGCAAAACAGGAAGTGACGAATACGCCTTACCACCACAAATGTAAGTGGAGCTGCTGCATGAAGAAATTAGATCAGTCACCAAATCTAAATATTATTGAGCCACTTTGGGGTGTTTTGGAGGAGCGAGTCAGGAAACGTTTTCCTCCACCAGTATCACGTAGTGACCTGGCCACTATCCTGCAAGAAGAATGGCTTAAAATCCCTCTGACCACTGTGCAGGACTTGTATATGTCATTCCCAAGACGAATTGACGCTGTATTGGCCGCAAAAGGAGGCCCTACACCATACTAATAAATTATTGTGGTCTAAAACCAGGTGTTTCAGTTTCATTGTCCAACCCCTGTAGATCGACCGGTAAATCGAGAGCTTCGCGTTTCGGCTCAGCTCTCTCTTCACCACAACGGACCGTCACAGCGTCTCCATTACTGCGGCAGCCACACCGATCTGTCTGTCGATCTCCCGCTCCATTCTTCCCTCACTCGTGAACAAGACTCCAAGATACTTGAGCTCCTCCACTTGAGGCAGGAACTCCCCTCCAACCTGAAGAGGACAAGCCACCCTTTTACAGTCGAGTACCATGGCCTCGGACTTGGAGGAGCTGATCTTTATCCCAGCCGCTTCACACTCTGCAGCAAAGCGCCCCAGCACATGCTTTAGGTCTTGGTTAGAGGGGGCCAGCAGGACCGGATCATCTGCAAAAAGAACGAAATCCACTGGTCCCCAAACCAGACCCCTTATGGCCCTTGGCTGCACCTAGAAATCCTGTTTTCATAAAAGTTATGCACAGGACCGGTGACAAAGGGCAGCCCTGCCAGACTCCAACATGCACCGGGAACAGGTCCGACTTAGTGCTGGCAATGCGGACCAAACTCCTGCTCCACTTGTACAGAGACCAGATGGCCCCTAATAAAGGCCCCCGACTCAGTACTCTTGGAGCACCCTCCACAGGTTACCACGATGGACACAGTTGAATGCCTTCTCCAGGTCCACAAAAGACATGTGGACTGGTTGGGCAAACTCCCATGAACCCTCGAGTACCCTGTAGAGGGTGTAGAGCTGGTCCAGTGATCCAGTGCCGGGACTAAAACCGCACTGTTCCTCCTGAAGCCGAGGTTAGACTATCGGCCGGACTCTCCTCTCCAATACCCTGGCGTAGGCCCTACCAGAGAGGCTGAGGAGAGTGATGATCCCCCTATAGTTGGAACACACCCTCCAGTCAACCTTCTTATGAAGGGGGACCACCACCCCAGTCTGCCAGTCCAGAGGCACTGTCCTCGACCGCCACGCAATGTTGGGGGCATGTCAACCATGACAGCCCCACAACATTCAATTCAGTTCAATTCAGTTTATTTATATAGCGCCAATTCACAACACATGTCGTCTCAAGGCACTTCACAAAAGTCAGGTACATGCATTACAATTAATCCGAATCATTGAACAGTGCAGTCAGATTCTGTTATTTATTTAAACTGGATAAAAAGTTTGTCTATCTAAGGAAACATCCAGAGACTTGAGGTACTCAGGGCGGCTCTCATCCACCCCCGAAGCCCTGCCACTGTGGACGTTTTTAAACACCTCGGTGACTTCAGCCTGGGTGACGAAAGAGTTCCCAGCCTCTGTTTCCACCAGGGTGTGACGGCAGCATTGAGGAGATCCTCGAAGTACTCCTACCACTGCCTGATAATGTCCCCAGTTGAGGTCAGCAGCTCCCCGCCCCCACTGTAAACAGTGTTGGTTAGGCACTGCTTAACCCTCCTGAGGCGTCGGATGGTTTGCAAGTTTTTGCCCCTGCCACAGCCCGGTCCGCGGCACGCTTGGCCTCATGGTACCCGTCAGCTCCCTCGGGAGTCCCACAAGCCAACCACAGCCGAAAGGACTCCTTCTTCAGCTTGACAGCATCCCTTACTGCCAGTGTCCACCACCGGGTTCGGGGATTACTGCCCCGACAGAAACTGCAGACCTTACAGCCACAGCTACAGGCAGCAGCATCGACAATGGATGTGGAGAACGTGGTCCACTCAGACCCCATGTCTCCAACCTCCCCCGGAATCTGGACAAAGCTCTCCCTTGGCCAGGGATGTATTTCAGATTACGCAAATACAGTCTGAGCAATTCAAATTCAGCTTTATTCCTATAGGTTTCCTTCCACAGCCCAGAGCGCTGTCAGGTAAATTGCAGGTGTCTCTTCATGTTTATCTTCAGGTGAAGTGGACCATGGAGGTCCTCCTTTATGGTCTTAGTCTGCCATTGGACAGAAACACTGTCAAACTCTGTGTGGACGTTTACACTGATTGGATGATGGCCTTGGTGTCCCAACGAAGCTCCACCCCTCTACCGATCAGCAGAAACCCCAACCTGTACGTCCAGAGGATCCTTCGACATCTTTACATCCTCTTCCTGCCCAGGTACTCTATCTCATCTGAACCTGAACCCAAACCTAGAACTAAACCTAGAACATAAACCTGAAGTAAAGACCCGATGCTGAGATCTGAACCTAATCCATAACCCTAGTCTTAAACTATAAAGTTCATCCTGAATCCCAACCTGAACCTAGACCTAAGGCCAAGATCTAAACGGAGAACATTTAGCTGAAACCTCAGACTAAAATTCCAATCTAGATATTACCTCAGGGCTAAACCCAGAGCAAACCCTACACTAATAACCAGACCTAAATATAAACCAGCCAAGAAAATAACCCCAAGACCACATCCTAGATCTGAAGCTAGATCAGTTTGCACAATGTGTTGAAGAGTCTATTTAATTTTTATTCTGCTGAGTTGGTGATACATGTCAGGCTTAAACTGGTTTCAGATGACACTTCTGGTCAGATTGAGATTGTTTATCTTGGTTCTGTTACATTCAGATAGACAGTAGAATGTGTTTTATGGTAGTGACTCTAACCCTAACCCTAACCCCCCTCACCCTAACCCTAACCCTTAACCCTCACCCTAACCCTAACCCTGTTTTCTTTTTAATTCAACAGCTAAAATATTTTTTTGTCCCGCCCTCTCAGGTCAGACCAGGTGAGTCCGTTCTACCTGTCTATCTGTCAGCAGGTGCTGGGTTCTGTCCAGTCTCTGGCCAGAGAGACTTCAGTGATGAGCAGAGAAACTTGGGAGACTCTGCTGCACTTCCTGCTGCGCATCAACCACATCATGCTGGCTCCGCCCACTCCTGCAGGTAAGACAAAGTACCTGCTCTTTATATGACATTGTTCTGTTTTCTGTCAGTTTCATCCGTCTGTCTCAACTGTGTACAGGACGCATATCGGACCTGTTCGTGGTGGTTCTCCTAGAGGTGTGGCTGCTGGCGTGTTCTCGCTGTTTTCCGTCCCGCTCGTTGTGGCAGACGTTCAGACAGATGTTTAGCAGCTGGAGACATCAGCCTGTGGTGGTGGAGCAGTGGAGTCGAGTCGTTGCAGCACTAACCTCCAGGTTCATTTCCAGCCTCAGGGTCTTTGGGTGTATTCACACTTGCCACTTTTGGTCCGCTTTAAACGGACCAGAGTTCGTCTCTCCCCTTGGTCTGGACCTTTTGTGCAGGTGTGAATACACTCAAGCGAACCCTGGTCCGGACCAAACAACCGGACCGAGACCCACTTTTTGAGGTGGTCTCGGTCAGCTTCCAAACGGACTCTGGTGCGGTTCGCTTATGGTCTGAATACGAACCGGCCCCAATCTGAACCAACTGCAGAAAACCTACGTCTCTTTGGACTTAACAAGCCACCGATAGCAAAGGTGTACGTTATACTCAAATCATACCTGGCTAGCTGATTGTTGCAACACCGGGCATGTGGGACCGGGCACGCAGAGCACACAATCTTCTTCGCCGTTCAGCACTCATTCTCCAACGCTGTTCCAAACTTATAAATAGAACGTTGCAAAATCTGTGTTGAATGAGCTGCTCTTTACTCATAATAATATTGCAGCTATATTAACGGTAAAATATGCAGAACAGAGGTGCTGCACGCAGCACGTCTACAGCTGTTTTACTAAATTTCCGGGTCTGTGCTCTGTCCCATCCCCATCATTTCTGTCGAATGGGAGCAGTGATCGTCCCCACGTGGCTTTGTTTACAAGTAATAGTTCACTTGCAAAAAGTACAATGTGAAAGCAAACCTCACCAAACCAAAAAAATAAAGTCCGCTTTTGCTCCGGACCAAACAAGCAGACCAAAGGACTTTCCTGGTGTGAATACACCCTTACTGTGTAATGTTGGTTATGTTGCATTGTTGAAGTTCTTGAGGTCCAACACTGTGTTGAATGAGTGTTGGATCTGTCCTGGATCATGTTGGTTTTGTAGTGGATCTGTGTGAAACTATGAAAAGAGGTAGATGTTACTGAATAGGCCTCAACAAGTTTGTTTGGATTTAAAAGCACTCGGTGAAATAAATTCAGTTGGATTCCAGGTCTTCAGTAAAAGTTAAAGAAGAACAAAAACCTTTTTACCCAATCCAGTCCGAGCACAGTGATGCTTGAAGAAGCAGCACATTATGTGAGCCACAAATATGGGAGTCAGGAGTCAGGAGTTCCCCAGCAGAAGTCCAAGCATTGCCTTTTATGTGAAGCTTTAATCAATGGCAGTTCCTTTTGGTGGCCAGACCAGGTCATCCCACCCGTCAAACTCACTATGGTATGTTGTAATGAACTTCAGAGAAGAGAGGTAGGCTAGGTCAATCATCTGAAGACATTGTGAAGAAGCAGTCATGCACAAGATCTCCATAGTCCAACAGTGAGCAAACAGATGCAGCAACAAGTTGTTTTTAGCTATATATGAAAAACACAATTTGTTTCGAAAATAAAAACCCAACATTAACTTCATCCTTTTCACAAGATTTACCAGATGGGGCTTAAAAGTGAGGAAGTCATCAACCAAGATGCCCAGGTGATAATGTGTGTGAACAAACATTTTATCTTCCTGGAGGTGAGCTTTGAGGGGGTCTACTGTGGCCTCCTGGAACTAGACAAACACATCAATTTAGTCTTGATATATGACTGTATTGAAAACAAGTTTCAAATTAAGTAAGGAGCAACAGTTCACTGGCCTGAGCAGGAGTTGATACGGTGCAATAAATAACTGTGTCATCTGCATAAAAATGCAAATTTTCATCAGATACATTCTGTCCCAGCTCATTTATATAAATTATGAATAGAAGATGGGCTAATATAGATCCCTGCGGCACCCCCCTGTTGACTGGTACAAAGTCAGAACACAGATCATGGTATTTAAGGCAGGTGTCCTATTACTGAGATAGTTAGTGAACCAAGCAACAGCATACTCCAAAAAAATTGGATTTGAAGCCTGACTTTCAAAACTTCATGATCTACAGTGTCAGACATTTTTCACGAATCAACAAAAGAGCCGGGCTGCAACAATAGTTTTGTTAGCCACCTTCATTGCAGCTGTGCTGGTTTCTGTGCCTGATTGAAAGGTAGAGATGATAGAACTGCAGAACTTTTAAGAATTTGTGCTAGTACTAACAGATTTGATATTTGCCTATAGTTAGTTAAGATCACTGGATCACCACCCTTTAATAAGCGGAAAACAAGGCTGATTTCCGTACTGAAGGACTTTTCCTGTTTCCCTCCAACCTGAAGAGGGGAAACCACCCTTTTCCAATCAAGAACCTATGACTTTGAGCAGCTGATCCTCATCCCCGCCAAGAGACAAGATCCACTGGTCCCCAAACTAAACCCCCTCTGGCCCTTGGCTGCGCATGAAAATCTTGTCCATGAAAGTTATGAAAAGGAGAGGTGACAAAGGGCAGCCCTGCTGGAGTCCAACATGGACCAGGAACAGGTCCGACTTAGTACCGGCAATGCGGACCAAACTCCTGCTCAACTTGTACAGAGACCAGATGCCTCCTAATAAAGGGCCCCCGACTCGGTACTCCTGGAGCGCCCTCCACAGGGCATCATGAGGGACATGATTGAATGCCAGGTCCACAAAACACATGGGGACCAGTTGGGCAAACTCCCATGAAACCATTGAGGTAGAATGTAAAACTTGTAAAAATCCTGTATCAGGGTTACAATTCCTGAAAATAAAAATAGCTAAAACTGACAAACACCAAGCAGACAAAGGAAATGCAGCCACCTGTATTGGATCAGTGTTGGTTCTGTATTGGATTAGTGTTGGTTCTGTACTGGATCAGTGTTGGTTCTGTGCTGGATCAGTGGTGGTTCTGTGCTGGATCAGTGGTGGTTCTGTATTGGATCAGTGTTGGGTCTGCATTGGATCAGTGTTGGTTCTGTATTGGATCAGTGTTGGGTCTGTATTGGATCAGTGTCCTGACGCTGTATCTTTCTATCCTCTCAGGCTGCTTCCTCAGATGTTCGGACCATCCTTTCCTCACTTTAAAGTTCCAGATGAAGATTCAGCTCTGGTTCCTGCAAACATGGAAGATGAACGTGTCTCTCACACTTGGTTCGAGTTCCTACGCATGTTCAGGTAACTGGTTCATGTTCCTCACTCTGGTTCTACTGGAAACCTGATGAGTCTTCTGTTTCCTGCAGTAACCCAGTGGACCTGATTCGCCCAGCAGTCAGTTCCTCTATGTCCTCCTCCCAGGACGAAGTGTTTGAAAAAGAAGATGGTCAGCTGCCAGGAATCTTCTTCAGAGCCATGAGAGGAGTCAGTGAACTGGTCAACGCCTTCCTCGGTACAGCAGCTTCAACAGAAACGGAACTCACACAGAATTCAATTCAGTTTTATTTCTATAGCGCCAATTCACAACACATGTCGTCTCAAGGTGCTTTATAAAGTCAATTCAATCTAATCATCCAGATTCCAAGTCAGGTTCAATCATTCCAATTAATCCTAACCATCAAACAGTTCAGTCAGATTCAGTTTATTATTCAAATTGATTGAAAAGTTTTGGTGAGGTGTTTTTGGTAAGGTGGCAGCCCAGGGAGGGACTGCCACCTTATGTGGTATGGGTGCCGGCCAAAGGCGGGGACCTTGGCGGTCTGATCCTCGGGTGCAGAAGCTGGCTCTTGGAACATGGAATGTCTCCTCTCTGGTGGGGAAGGAGCCTGAGTTTGTGTGCGAAGTAGAGAGGTTCTGGCTAGAAATAGTCGGGCTCACCACTGACATGGCTCTGGCTCTGGAAACAATCTTTTTGAGATAGGTTGGACACTCTTCCACTCTGGAGTTGCCCTTGGTGAGAGGCGCCAAGCTAGGTTGGGCATACTTGTTGCCCCCCATCTTGATGCCTGTATGTCGGGGTGAACAAGAGGGTAGCCTCCCTCGTAAGACCTGGAGGGGTGTGATTGGGAGGAATAGCTCTCCCGTCCTAAACCCGAGCGGTGTTTTGTTATTGGACTTCTGTGCTCGTCATGGATTATCCATAACTAACACCACGTTCAAGCATAAGGTAGTCCATCTGTGCTCTTGGCACCAGGACACCCTAGGCCGCAGTTCAATGATCGACTTTGTTGTCATGTCATCTGGTCTATGGCCGCATGTCTTGGACACTCAGGTGAAGAGGGGAGGGGAGCTTTCCACTGACCACTACCTGGTGGGGAGCTGGGTCCGATGGTGGGGGAGGATGCCGGTCAGACCTGGCAGACCCAAACGAATCTTGAGGGTCTGCTGGGAACGCCTGGCAGAGTCTCCCGTGAGGCGAAGCTTCAACTCCCACCTCTGGGAGAGCTTCAAACACGTTCCAGGGGAGGTGGGGGACATTGAGTCCGGGTGGACCATGTTCCGCACCTCCATTGCCGAGACGGCTTACCGGAGCTGTAGTCGTAAGGTTGTTGTTGCCTGTCGTGGCGGCAATCCTCGAACCTGCTGGTGGACACTGGCAGTGAGGGATGCTGTCAGGGTGAAGATGACCTGTGGGACTCCGGAAGCAGCTGATGTCCCACATACCAAGCAGCATGCGGCTTGGATGGTTGCTGAGGCAAAAACTCGGGCGTGGGAGGAGTTCGGAGAGGCCATGGAAAACGGCTTCCGTACGGCTTCGGGGCGATTCTGGTCCACCATCCGGGATCTCGGGGGGGGGAGAGGCACACCCTCCCCACTGTAAACACTGTTTACAGTGGGGAGGGTGTGCTGCTGACCTTAACTCAGGACGTTGTGCGTCGGTGGGCAGAGTACTTCGAAGACCATCCCACCGGCACGTCTTGCACTGAGGAAGCGGAGCCTAGGGACCTTGGGGCGGGCTCTCCAATCTCTGGTGCTGAGGTCACCGAGGTGATTAAAAAGCTCCTCGGTGGTAAGGCCCCGGGGGTGGATGAAATTCGCCCAGAGTACCTAGAGGCTCTGGATGTTGTAGGGTTGTGTTGGTTAACGCGACTCTGCAGCATCGCGTGGACATCAGGGGCAGTTCCACTGGATTGGCAGACCGGGGTGGTGGTCCCCCTATTCAAAAAGGGGGACCGTAGAGTGTGTTCCAACTATAGGGAAGTCACACTCTTAAGCCTCCCTGGTAAGGTCTATTCGAGTGTTTTGGAGAGGAAGGTCCGTCGGATAGTTGAACCTTGGATTCAGGAAGAGCAGTGTGGTTTTCTTCCTGGACCGTGGAAGGTTCATGGGAGCTTGCCCAACCAGTCTACATGTGCTTTGTGGACTTGTAGAAGGTGTTCGACCGTGTCCCTCTGGGAATCTTGTGGGGGGTACTCCGGGAGTATGGGGTACCAGGCCCTTTGATATGGGCTGTTAGTCCCTGTACAACCGGTGTCAGAGCTTGGTCCACATTGCCGGCAGTAAGTCGGACTTGCTTCTGGTGAGGGCTGGACTCTGCCAAGGTTGCCCTTTGTCACAGATTCTGTTCATAACTTTTATGGACAGAATTTCTAGGTGCAGCCAAGGTGTTGAGGGGATCCATTTTGGTGGCTGTAGGATTGCATCTCTGCTTTTTGTAGATGATGTGGTTTTACTGGCTTCATCAGCTCGTGATCTACAGCCCTCACTGGAGCAGTTTGCAGCCGAGTGTGAAGCGGCTGGGATGAGAATCAGTGCCTCCAAGTCCGAGGCCATGGTCTTGAGCCGGAAAAGGGTAGAGTGCCTTCTCTGGGTCGATGGGTAGGTCCTGCCTCAAGTGGAGGAGTTAAAGTATCTTGGGGACTTGTTCACAAATGAGGGAAAACTGGAGCGGGAGATCAATAGACAGATTGGTGCTTCGTCAGCAGTGATGTGTGCGCTGTACCGGTCTGTAGTGGTGAAGAGAGAGCTGAGTCAGAAAGCGAAGCACTCGATTTACCGGTCGTTCTATGTTCCTACCCTCACCTGTGGTCATGATCTTTGGGTCATGACCGAAAGAACGAGATCACGGATACAAGCAGCCGAAATTAGATTCCTCTGTAGGGTGTCTGGGCTCTCCTTTTAGAGATAGGGTGAGAAGCTCAGTCATCTGGGAGGGACTCAAAGTAGAGCAGCTGCTTCTCCACGTCAAGAGGAGCCAGTTGAGGTGGCTTGGGCATCTGGTTAGGCTGCCTCCTGGACGC
Organism: Crenichthys baileyi; assembly: GCA_036173005.1. Classification (NCBI taxonomy): domain Eukaryota; kingdom Metazoa; phylum Chordata; class Actinopteri; order Cyprinodontiformes; family Goodeidae; genus Crenichthys; species Crenichthys baileyi. The sequence goes on along the minus strand of JAHHUM010002030.1, from coordinate 548,670 downwards.
CTCCCTGGTGAGGTGTTCCTGGCACGTCCCACCGGAAGGAAGCCCAGAGGAAGACCCAGGACACGCTGGAGGGACTATGTTTGTCGGCTGGCCTGGGAACGCCTTGGGATTCCCCCGGACGTGCTGGCCCAAGTGGCTGGGGAGAGGGAAGTCTGAGTCTCTCTGCTTTGGCTGCTGCCCCCACGACCCGAGCCCGGATAAGCGGAAGACAATGGATGGATGGAAGTTTTTCTATCTAAGGAAACTGGGCAGATTGCATCGAGTCTCTTGGCAGCTGTTCCTCATACTGAGCATTTTTGTAGCAGGAAGAAACCTCCAGCAGAACCAGAATCAACCTGGGGTTTGAGAGAACAGAGCAGAGACACAAAATAACACAGAAGCACTGATCCAGGAGTACTTTCTATGGAAAAGAAAAGTGAAACATTAATGATTGTAGCTCATTTGGTGTCTTCCTCTAGGAGAGAAAGACAGCTAAGCAGATGAACTCTGAGCCAGGTCTTTTAATTCTTTTACTCCGGTCCAAAGACAACAACTTCCTAATGAAACCCTGTCTTGTCTAAATTTTGAAGCAGAAAATTTAAAGCCATCCAAGTTTTTATGTCTTCAAGACATGCCTGTAGTCTTTTTAACTGGTCGGGCTCATCAGGATTTATGGATAAACAAAGCTGAGTATCATCAGCATAACAAAATGTATCCCATGCTGCCTGATAATTTTACCTATTAGAAGCATATATATAGTGAAAAGAATTGGCCCAAGTACTGAACCCTGTGGTACTCCACAATTAGCCCTGGAGTTTAAAGATGATATATCATTTACATGAACAAACTGGAATCTGTCAGAAAAATAAGATTTAAACTAGCCTAGTGCCGTTCCCCTGATCCCTACAGCATATTCCAGCCTTTTTGAGAGAATATTTTGGTGGATTGGATCAAATGCAGCACTATTATTATCCTTAGCCAGCAGTTTCAGGTAGGATTTGATGTCACCCGTTTTGGCACCTGGCAGACATTTGACTATGGTCGCTGGTGTCTCTAGTGCCACGTTTCTGACTATGGAGTTGTCAATTACCAGAGTTGGTTTTTCAGCGGGTGTATTGCTGAGCGGGGAAAATCTGTTAGAAATACAGACGGGTTGGTGGACTATACTTTCTACGTACCGTCACCCAGCCGGCCTGAGGCCCTGGCTGCGCAGGGTCTGCTGAAGGTCTGCTATGGGGAGCTATCGTCGGTGGCTCCGCGCTGGCTAAGGGGCTTCAGCTATCTGAACAGCGTGGAGAAGGGCCTCCAATTCATACTCTCTTACCTCCAAAGCTACAAAAATGCTACATATATTAGACGTGACATTATCACTAAATGAGGTAGAGGAGTAACTGAACATCTGACACAGAGAGCAGGAGAGAGGAGGACACTTGGAGACAGAGAAACAACAGGATGGGTAGCCATGGTGGAGCTAAAGCTGACGCTAAGCTAGTGACTCCTAACCACAACAAAAAAAACTGTGAAACAAGGAGGGTCTCCAAACGTTAAGTGCAGCAACAGAAAATGTGTTTTAACGCGCTTATGTGTTAGAATATGTCAGAGATATCACAGTAAAAAGAAATCAGATCAAACTGACAGAGCCTTAACACACCAAACAATCCAAGTGCAACAGTGAAAACAGGAAGTGATGCAATATGCCTTACCCAGTTCAGCTTGGTATGTTCCAAAACCCATTTGATGAGAATGTAGGTGTTGTGTTCTGGTGTGTTCTGGTATCAGAGTGCCTTTAATTTGGAAATTAAGACTATTGAAGGACTATTTTAAACAGCTCCATGTGCTTCATCAAAACCTATGGTACATGGTACAACCTGAACCTACATGTTCAGGTTGTACCATCTAAAGTTCAGTTGTGCTCTTTGTCCTTCAAAAGAGTCTGGAGAGCAAGATGTTAACATATTCCAATGAGGAATGTGACATCCTTTAAGAACCCAATAGGCCCAAAGGTCTGTCTGGCTCTGTTCAGTTAGAGGCACAACACATGTCTCTTACTTCTTAATTCTTAGCTCAGACGGTTCTCAAATCACACCTTACCACCATGATAAAGAACAGCTACACATTGACCCCGCCTCCTGGAAGAGGAGGGGGAGCTAAGAGTTAGAGGCTGGGTAAACTGGGAATGAATGTTCATTTGTTTCTGCAAGTGTGACTGTGAGAAGCTCAGACCACACAGAACATCTGTTGCTAAACACGGGTAGACTCATATTAACTGACCATTACTGATTGACTTTTATTCCTAACTATGACTTTAGTTCATCTGAAGGTCCGATTGTTCACAGTCAGGATGATGCTGCATGTTTTATTTGAAGAACAGGAATCGATCAGTTCGCTCTTCTCACTATGCTCCTTAAATTGGACCCAGAACCTGGAAGATTTCCCTGGTGCTGAGAAGGCAAAAACTAGATTGAAGGACACAGTAATCGAATCAAGGAAACATGGTCACGGTTCTGAATCCAGACATCTGTGAGGGAGTGGGGCTGGAGTGTGTTGATGTCACTTGGCCAGGGTTGGTCCAAAGAAGCTACAGGACTCCACCTTCATTTAAAGTGGGGAAAGTGGGGAAAACTGTGGATGTGCGTGGTGTGAGGGACCACCTCCACACAGTTTAGGTTCTGGAACCTAGCTCCTAGAGAGGAAATGAACTCATACTTAAAAGTTGTCCCGGTTGGTCAGGTTTGTGGATCCTCTTAACCTCTATCTGAGCACTTCAGTGATTGAGAATAATTTGGATCACTGCATCTTTAAGTTGGAAGACAGAAGCTTCTTCCTGTGCTTATGCACCAGACAATTACACTACCGGGCCCTCCATTAGGGCCTCTCCACTAAATAGGTTCCAGGTCTCAACTAAGGCTGGTTCTAGAGCCAGTTCTTAACTGGTTCTGTAAAAAAACTGTTTGCTTTTCCACCATCTGAGAACCAGCGGTTTGAAGCTTCTCCTGTTTTATTCTGGGTTGGTAGGAAGGTTAAGGTTAGAACCTCTGCCAACAGAACCTCAAACATTACCACCTTAGTTTATTAACACTGTGTCAAACAACCTGTGGTGCTGCTGAATACTTGACAGTCCTGATTGGCTGACCTCTGATCAGCAGCAGCAGCAGCTGGAAAACTGGACTTGAACATAACTTTTAGAGTCAGGTTTAATAAAACCACCTGGAGAAAATAAAGGAACAACAGTGTTAAAGATCTGAGTCACAAATACAGTTTCTGGATTCAGTGGAAAATATTTAGCTGTTAGAGGCTTATTGACCAAATGCAGGAAGACCAGACAGTCAGTTTCTGTTGTTATGATGCCGATCCAACATTTCACCTCTATGGGGTGCTGCTTGTGACTTCCATATGTGTGTCCATATGGGCAGTGGTGGAGATACCTGGTGGGGTATGAATAGCCTGGAGTAATGATGGCCACTCGTTTTTTTTTTTACTTAGCTGCTTTTTTCTTGTCATAATACAAATTCTAACAGTCTATTCAGTAGGACTATCAGCTGTGTACTATATCCACCTCCTGCACAACACAACTGATGGTCCCAACCCCATTTATAAGGCTTGAAATCCCACTTATTAAACTTGACAGGGCATACCTGTGAAGTGAAAACCATTTCAGGTGACCACCTCTTGAAGCTCATCAACAGAATGCCAAGAGTGTGCGTAGCAGTAATCGAAGCAAAAGGTGGCTACTTTGAAGAACCTAGAATATAAGACATATTTTCAGTTGTTTCACACTTTTTTGTTCAGTATATAATTCCACATGTGTTAATTCACAGTTTTGATGCCTTCAGTGTGAAGCTACAATATTCATAGTCATGAAAATAAAGACAACTCTTTGAATGAGAAGGTGTGTCCAAACTTTTGGTCTGTACTGTATGTGGAGCTGATTTTTGTTCCTCTCTTCCCTCCAGGATTCTCTGGAAGCAGAGGTCCGTTCAGAGACCGCCTCCCTCCGTATGGTAAACTGTCAGCGTTGAGGTTCAGATTGTTGGAGTCAGTCTGCAGTGAATAAAACTCTCCGATCCAACCTGCTTTCTTCTCCACAGGGTTCTCACGGCCACGTTCTGGGAGTGCCCCACCCACACCTGTGAACTTTCCAAGTGTACCCAATGTCCCGCCCTCTAAAAGCTCCTCACCACCACACAAACGACAGCTGAGGGCAGAACATGTGCCCAAATTATCCTCGGTACCACAGAGTTTTCTGAGCTTCTACTTTTTTTTACCTGTCCAGGTAGATGATTATATTGGTTCAGGTAAACAACCCTATAGGTACAGTGTCCTAGTACACAGATGTTCCCCTCACCTTTCTAGGCTAATAAACCTTTTACCTGTTCAGGTAAATGATCTTAGTATGGCCAGGTGTTTGTTTCTGATGGATTAATTTGATGTTGGAACTTACTGGCCTCCATTTTCTACCTTCTCAGACATCTTCACCCCCCCATCATTGGATGTCTTCCTCCCCTCTACCCCCTTCCTCTCTACCTCTGAGGTCATCAGCCCACACTCTGAGGTGTGCCATGGATTCCCTCCTGCACCTGTTTGGCTCCTGGCTGTTTGATGCTGCTGGGACAACCTCAGTGTCTGATCTGTCCTGTTAGTACAGTCTGTCCTGCAGAATATGCTCCTACTGCAGACTATACTCTGATATACCCTGGAAGCAGCTGACCTGTGACACCTGTCATCAACAGGTAAACGGACTGATGTCACTGTAATGTCAGAGCAATGGGCAGCAGGAAGAGCGGAGGCCTGTGGGACGCTCTGTAGGATTTTTACGTGCAAGAAGACAGCAGAAAACATTCAGTCTATCTACTTGTCTAGGTAATCGTCCACCTGTCCAATTAATTGTCTGGCCAACTGTTCAGGTAACTGTCTGTCTCATGGTTTCCCTGCTGTTCCTGGTCTCTTCTGTCAGGTTCTACCTGATTCTCCTGCACAGCCTCCAGGAGGTGTGTCCTCCTGTTGCAGTCTCTATCCTGCTGAACTCCACCTGTCTGTTTTGCTGCGACCTAAGAGGAGTCAACCTGCTGCTGCCATCCTTCCTCTCCGTCCTGGAGAAGGTGCTGCTTGACAGGTACCAACACCTCAGTGAAAGAACAGGAACGGGTTGGACCTCTGATCAGATCTGGTTAATTTCACAAATGGTGACTTGCACTGTTCACACTGCGTTTACATAAACGTTAGGATCTCAAATTTGAATGTGGATCAGGTTTGGACCTCATTTCAAACCAAATCTGATTCTTAATGTGCCTGACAGAGGCAGTCAGGTCTCCTTGTTCTTGATCATCAGTAAACTCTGACCTCCTCCCTCTTTACCTGAACCAAGATAGAATACGGATCCAGTGTTTACACGCAAAAATGAAAGGAACAGCTTATAATGAACCTGGAAGACCTTATACAGCTGTTTACATCTGATCCACCTGATCACTTCAGGGAGGCTGATCTCAGAGGGGGCAGATACCTGCATAGAGGAAATACAACAAAGGGGAGCAGAGCATCATGGGAAATATGTCTACAGTGACTGACAGCTGGACCAACCAGAACCCTCAGGTCTAGATGACAGGGACTTTAATCTGGATTTAGTTTAAAGCAGTTTAAATACTGAAGCAGTGACTTCCAGATGCTCAGATGTTCTGGTGTTTATTTTGCCATCTCTGGGCTCCTGTAGAGAGGTGATTAGGTTAGATTCTTTGGAATAAAAATCTCACTCTGAAGGGAACAAAAAATGGTTGTGACTCCGTTTTAAATCCAGAGCAGACTTAAAGACATGTGACTGATGCAGCAGAAGCTCTGCCCATCGACCATCAGGTAACTTCTTGCCACTGCTTTCTGTACTACAGGGATCTGGTCCAGTTTAAGGGCCTCGTCAGTCCCGTGGATTTAAGGCGCTCTTCTATCTTCATCCTGCTGTCTCTGACCCCCCTCCCCCAGCAGCTTGGATCTGTCCAATTGCAGGTAACTCCTCCCCTTCGAGCCAGTAACCACAGCAACATATGAGCAGGTCTGACTCACCATCACACCAACTTTACCTGTGTTTGTGCAGGACTCTATGGACATGATGATGAGCTCTGATGATGCATTAGCAGGTAATTTGCTATCTTATAAGCCCCGCCTCCTCAGTCTTCTGATTGGAGCTTTACAGACAGAGACCGACACCTTCAACATCCAGTTGCTCCTGGGTCAGTTCCTGCTTGCTGATCTACTCCATGGCTTTATTTCATGGAGTTTAATCACTTTTCTGTTTCTTCAGCCGCCGTTTTGAATGTAGTCCATGACTTGGCTTCAGCAGAGGCCCCTACCATCTCACCTGAACCTGCTGAGGTAATTTCTGAGAGTCCCTGGTTATTTCTGTTCTTTCTGAGTGATGTAATCAACACGTTCAGTTGTTTTTTTATTTATTTCAGATCAACTTTGTTTATAATTTTGTTTAGAATTTACATATTACATATTTCACTTACATATTTTAACCTGAAGACGCAGAACCAGCAGTCTTTAACACGATGTCCGAGAAACTGTAGAACATTGGTCCTTTAACTAACTCCAGATTTCCATCATCGAAGACCCCAGGCTGAAGTTGGTCGGGGGATCCAGATTCTCTGTTCCCTGATACTTCAGTGTCTTACTAAACATGTCGGCATATAAATTCATTTTCAGGAGATTCAGTTGAAAAGTGTTGATCTGATCATCATAACAGTGAGGGTCATCGTTTTTTTTTTTCAGGAAACTGAGGCCCAGTATGGGGCAACCAGTGGAACCAATACAACCAGGACACTAAGTAAAGCATAATAAATAATTTTCCTTTAAGGGTTTTGGCTTTTTTTATGCTTTCAAAATTGGTTTGGATGTTTCCATGGTAGATATACCAAAAATAAGGAATATTTTTGATAAAGAATCTGAGTCATGACTTCATATTTGGTGAGAATTATTTATTAGATTAAATTTGTAGAGTTTATGCATCAGAATTACATTGGATGTCCATTAATCTAATACACATCTTCATACAAGACAAATCAGGATGATATGTGACTTAATTCTAAGTGAGACATTGATGAATTGCACAACAACTGAAGTTTGCGTTTTGTTCTTAATGGAACTGAATTACGGTTAGAAACATCTGGATTTTATTTATTTATGTTGCGTTTCGTAATTTCCTTTTGTCAGAATTCATTTCTGTGGTTTTATGTAATGTGATCCTGGTTACTAGAAGTTTTTTATACTTTTTGCTGGATTGTCGCATGGGTTGGACCCTGCGCCAGAAGAGGGGAATGTCAGAATTAATTACAACAGTTTTAGCACTTATGGGAAAAAGGGTAGCTCATACCTCCAGTGAGGACTTAGTGACAATGCGAAAGAGACGTCGTACTTTGTTTATATAAATGGTGCATAGTTCCCTTAAGATCACATTCTGAAAACCTGTCTGAAAGTATGGTGTTGATTCTTTTGTGAAATTTTACATCTCCACAGATTAGACCATTTTTGAAATTTTCTTTGGGTATTCTGAAACTATGGAAATTATGACCTGTAATCAGGCCTTCCTCAAACATCATATGTCACATTTTTTAATATTCAGAATATTTAGCTGATGGTCACTGCTATTATACTAGGTGGAGTGAGAAGATTAATTCTTTTTGATTTTGCTGGATGTTTTGATGAAGTTCATGTAATTAAGCACCTAGGCTTGAGAATGGGACTTTGAAATTAAAAAATTAGCCAAGGGTTGTGAAGGTTCTGCTTATTGTTTTCATTTACGATCGAGACTTTTGAAGTGCTGTTTGACAGGTCTCCTAATTTGGGCATGGGGATATTGCTAAGATTTCTACCTTCCACATCTTTGTGTGAAGAGAGGATGTTGTTTTACTGTCAAAACCTGTCCACTGTGCTTTTTCAAGTTTCACAGATTGCGAAAGCTGCATTGCTGAAAACAGCCACTTCCAAACTCCACTCCTTGATTCCAGGAGAACACACTTGAAGTCCAGATGCTGGGATGGCCATATCAGATCCTACACCGTTGTCAAGGTAGCAGAACGTGACACCTGGGTCTATGCTACACTGGAAGGTGTTCATGGGAACACCACCTGAGCAGCATCCTGGTTCTGAACCTCCTACCTAGAGGAGTTTCCTACGACCGCCCACCTGTACTATTTTGGTAACAGGGCAGCTTGAAGCGCAGAAGCCACTCCGGAGAGGCAGCAGGATTTTAAAATTTTGTTTAAGATTTGTTTCCTTTGAAAAAAAATACAGTTTGCTTTCAGTACCAGAAGAAAGGACATTCCACTTCAAGGTCACGATCCAGCTATATGGAAGATGATCTGTTCTGATGCTGATGATTGGTATTGCAAGTTTTTATTACTCCTGTGTTTATTTGGGAAAAGCTACAGCAACGACAATTAGTGAAAATCTGAGTAATTACGCCAATAATACTCAACAGCTGATTCGAAGAGGGATTCATCACTTGATGAAACTGCTACTACTTTTTTTCCAGATTGGCAACATAACCAGCTGGTGGAGGTTATTTTTCCTTGGGTGAGGAATTACATTATAAGGCAAAATCAGAAATGTTAGTAGATTTTCTAGTGAGAATAATTTAATATGTGCTGCTACAGGAATTCTTCATAGATTTTGGGGTAATAGGAATTAATAAGATCTAGATATTTGTATTGAGGAGGAAAACACACCTTGTTTCCTTGGAAAGACAGAGGGTTCCAAAACTATTATATCTGTTTCATGTGCGTTAACCAACAGACACAAATTTGAGTCATGTCCTATCAGAACTGATCCTTATACCATTTCAGGATCTTTGTGTTAACTCTTAATCTTACAGCCTTACGGAAGGGAAGTGAATTGTATGGTCAGGCAGGTAAATTAACCAGGGTTCTTGTTACTTTTCCTGGTAGAGATGGGTATTCGTGTCCTAAGAACATGGTTTGGATGTGTGGAAATAGATCATATCTGTATCTGCCTGCTAATTGGTCTGCAGAATGTTATTCAGCTACTACTTATGATTCGATCAGTCCATTATTAGAAAGGACGACAATGTTCAAACGGCAAAAAAGAGAGAGCTATTGGCAATAGGATGACTTTGGATTACCTCTTAGCTGAGAGGGGTGGTGTTGGTCATTTATTTGGAGAACAGTTTTGTATTTTCTATGCCGATATGTCAAATAACATGATAAGTATCCATGACAAATTGGGAGTTGCTGACGGCTCGACAAAATAAAAATATGGGTTCCTCTTGGAATCTGGTCCTGGTTCATTACTGGTTGGACATCCTGGGTAATAAAGATTGGAGTAATTTTATTTTTCTTTTTGATTTTGATGTTTATTTTAAAGTGTTGTATATTATTTTTCTGGTTTTACTTTGATTATAATCTTGGGTGATGGTTTTGAAGAATTTTCCTTTTAGTTTTGATTATCTTGTAATCAGAAGAAATGAGTTGTTATGGAAATTCTTTTATTTAGTGCTAAAAAGTATTCCAAAGTGCTGTGAACTTTCATTAACCTCTCTCCTCTGACCTCTGTGTTTTTATTAGTGTTCTGTTATTTAGAGCAGATGGACTCTTAATCCATTACCAGAAGTTTAATGGTTAAAACACATCCTGGAGGGTTGTGTCTGAGGAAGAGCAGATGGCTGTCCTCATAAATAATATTGTTACCTCTGACCCCAGGTGTGGTCTAGAGGACCATGTCTCCAAACTCTTTTAAGTTGAGGTAACACCCACATACTGTTTAAACACTGTCTGTAAATTGTGCTCTGGGCTCTGTTTCACTGACTCGTCAGTCACAGGGTCTTCAAACGCAGAAATGCCTTTGAATAAAACTTATAAAGACAAAGTCTGGATTTTCTCTTATTGTGAGTTAATTTCTTTCCCACTTTGATAAGAAAAATTCTATTATAGTCCGGACAACCTACTGACGTACCTTTTGGGGGGATTGCCATTTGTACGAAACATGGACGACTTTTAAAAGAAATCTCCCATTACCCTTCAACAGGAACTTACAACAGCCTATCCACCACTTCTAAAAGTCCTGAGAAAAGGAAGAATCGATGTGCAGAAGCAATGAAGTCTGGGGTTTGATGTTACATGTTTGGACTTTAGGGTAAAAAATAATCAAAGCAATATCGGTTCTCTCTTGAAAGAACCAGCTCTGTCGGCTTGGCTTAGGCCCCGTCTGAAACAAACTAAGCAACAACATTTATTGTAACTGACACAAAGTCAAATAAAATGTCTGTGAAGTTAGATCTTTGTTTGAAAATATAAAGACTTAAAACATTCACATAAACCCAGTTAATGTTTGATGATGAGTGTAGGTAGGTAAGAAGTCTGCTCGGGGCCGGCTCTCGGGCCCTGCCTGCTGATGACGTCATACTATCTGACTGGCTACTGGCTACATTATTGGCACGATGACGTAAAAATAATCACATTGTGGTGGTCCAGACAGGACAACTACTGACGTACCTTTTGGGGGGATTGTTGTTTGGTACGAAACATGGACGAATTTTAAAAGAAAAATATTACCCTTCGACAGGAACTTACCTTTTTAGCCTTTCCACCACTTCTAAAAGTCCCGAGAAATGAAGAATATCTGCGACACATTGTGTTGGCACAAAGCAAGCCTGAAGCATTTTTTTTTGGTTTTTGTCAGTGTGCAGAAAAGAAATCTTAAGGCAGTGGACAGGAACTTACAAAAGGCTATCATGAAAGTGTGGGAAGGAACAAGATGTTAAAATGAAGTGTTTGGTTTGGACTTTAGGGTGGAAGGTCACTGCCTTTTATTGATATTTGTATCAACAGAGAGATGTAAACACTGGAACTGATATGTGGTCTAATATATTTGTTTTCTTGGCATGTTAAGGTATAAGTGATATTTGGTCTGACAAGTAATAGTGCCAGACACACACCGTAAACAAACTAACTTCATAAAGTAACAGTTTTGAGTACTTCTGATGCTGCTTCTGCAGCAGTCCTGAGTCGTTGCATAGCAACGGTGAACCAGTGTCATGTGAAAGTGATTCAGTGATATGTATTAAAGAACTTAACATGTCACAGAGTGACATCAGAGCCACCAATGACTTTGATCCTCCGACCAGACCAATCAGAAATAGGCAACCGCACAGTCTGATGTGGATACGGCCTCTATAAAAGCTGCCCATTTATGCTCATTTGTTTACTAACTTTCTCTTCTCTTCTTTGCAAGTTCACCTCAAAAATAATCAAAGCAATATCGGTTCTCTCTAGAGAACCAGCTCTGTCGGCTTGGCTTAGGCCCGTCTGATCAACAAAATTTTTTTGTAACTGACACTAAGTTGCAAATAAATGTCTAGACTTTTGAAAATAGAGACCAAATTTGATAACTGTTAATGGGAGAGATGGTGTAGGTATAAAATCTGCTCGGGTGGTCGGATCTGCTCGGGGCCCTACGCCTGCTGATGACGTCACACTATCTGACTGGCTAAACATTGGCATGATGACGTAAAACATTGTTTTGTGTCCAGACAACCTACTGACGTACCTTTTGGGGGGATTGTTGTTGGTACGAAACATGGACGGCTTTTAAAAGAAATCTCCCATTACCCTTCGACAGGAACTTACCACAGCCTTTCCACCACTTCTAAAAGTGCAGAAAGAAGGAAGAATCAGTGTGCAAAATCCAGTGAAGTGTGGGGTTTGATGTTAAATGTTTGGACTTTAGGGTGGGAGGTCACTGCCTTTTATTAATATTTGTATCAACAGAGAGATGTAAACACTGGAACTGATATGTGGTCTAATATATTAGTTTTCTTGGCATATTAAGGTATAAGTGATATTTGGTCTGACAAATAATAGTGCCAGACACACACCGTAAAAAAACTAACTTCATAAAGAAACAGTTTTGTGTACTTCTGATGCTACTTCTGCAGCAGTCCTGAGTTGTTGCATAGCAATGTTGCACCCGTGTCATGTGATAGTCACGTGATATCTGATCAGTGATATGTATTAAAGAACTTAACAATATGTCACAGTGACATCAGAGCCAGCAATGACTTTGATCCTCCGACCAGAGCCAATCAGAAGCAGGCAACCGCACAGTCTGATGTGGATACAGCCTCTATAAAAGCTTCCCATTTATGCTCATTTGTTTACTAACTTTTTCTTCTCTCCTTTGCAGGTACACCTCAAAAATAATCAAAGCAATATCGGTTCTCTCTAGAGAACCAGCTCTGTCGGCTTGGCTTAGGCCCCGTCTGAGCAACAACATTTATTTGTAACTGACACTAAGTTGCAAATAAATGTCTAGAGTTTTGAAAATATAGACCAAATTTGATAACTGTTAATGTGAGAGATGGTGTAGGTACAAGATCTGCTCGGGTGGTCGGATCTGCTCGGGGCCCTACGCCTGCTGATGACGTCACACTATCTGACTGGCTAAAACAGTTGGCATGATGACGTAAAACATTGATTTTGTGTCCAGACAACCTACTGACGTGGATTGTTCGGTACAAACATGGAGGCTTTTAAAGACTCCCATTACCTTTGACTGATTACACAATTCTTGCTAGTGTGCAAAACCATGACAGGATGGGGTTTGATGATTGTTTGGATTTTGGACACTGCCTTTTTTAATATTCACATCTTGAGAATTTGAAAACTGGATCTGTCAAAAATTTGCATTTAACTGACTTCCAGCAACTGAAAAAGGGGGGTAGCAGCAGACTTCCCATGATGCCACTGGCTGTATAAAAGCACCCCCTCTCCCACAAGCCGACCTCTCCACTTCATTTTTTAAAAATTTGGGGAAAAAACGTTTTTTTTGGAAAAAAAACAAATAGCAAAATTTTTAAAAAGAAAAAAAAGGGGGAAAAAGGAAAAAATTTTAAAAAAAGACAAAATTACAAGCACAAAAAAGGCATTAAAATTAAAAATTAAAAAGTACAAGTGTTTTCAATGGGGAAAAGCAGGACAAACCCTTTGGGGGGGCCAGTTCCTGGAAACCTCTTTTAAAAAGAAAAAAAAAAGGGTGATGTCTCTGGCGGTGTGGCTAAAACTCTCGCCCAAAGGGGCAGAGATTGGAGGGAAAAGTTGCCAAATGGAAAACCTGTGGTTTTTTCCTGGATGGTGGAGCGAAGCATCACCCCAGGTTGTTGCAGAGTTTTGATGCCCTTTTCCGCGTCCACGTCATCATCCCCTTTAAGTTTAAAGGGTGGCCCGGCCAAATTAAATTAGATGTAATTAGAAAAAATGCCGGAAATTTTGAGATGGTTTCTCAAAAAAATTTTACAAATTTGTTATACCCCCCCAAAAAAGAAACAAAATCAATAATTTATATTGCCTGCATACAGAAAGGGCAAAGTTCTGGTGGTGTTTCATTTACAAACCCGATCTCTTTTCTCTCTCTATCCCCTTCTCCTTTCTCTCTCTCCCCCTCTCCTCTCTTCCCCTTTTTCTTCTCTCTCTCTCTTACTCTCTCTTCTCTCTCTTCCTCTTCTCTCCTTCTTCCCCCCCTCTCTCTTTCTCTCTCTCTTTTCCTCTCTCTCTCTCTCTTTTCTCTCTCTTTTCTCCCCCTCTCTTTCTCTCTTCTCTCTCTCTTCCCCCCTCTCTCTCTCTCCCCTCCTCTCTCTCTCTCTCTCCCTCTCTTCCTTTTCTCTATTTTTCCTCTCTCTCTCTCTCTTTCTCTCATCTCTCCCCTCTTCTCTTCTCTTCCCCTCTCTCTCTCCTCTATCTTCTCTAAACTGAGAGGAGGGGGAAAAAAGTATTTGAAAAACCCTGTGACTTTTCAAGTTTTCCCAAATTAGGAAAACATTTTAGGGGGTCTAAAAAAATTTCCCTCTTAGGTGGGGACGTTTCCCCTGGGAGAAGAAAATAATCTAAAAAAAAAAAAATGATTTTTTTAAATTTTTTTTTTGTGTGTTTTCTGCTGCAAAAAAAGATTTGAACACCTGCCCCAATTTGCAAAAAATTCCCGGCCCTCAAAGCCCCCTTTTTGGGGCTGCCTCTAAAAAAACCACCCCCATTTCCCCTTATTTTTCAAATTAGAAAACACCTGGGTTTTAGGGTTGCTGAATAAAGGGCACCCCGTCCACCCCCCCCAATCAGTAAGGGCTCTAATACTAACATTTGGTTTCGACCAAAAAGCTGGTCAAAGAAAACCAGGACAAAAGGGAGATCTCCAACCCAAAGGGTGGAAAAGGGCCCACGGGAGCAATTGCCAAGCAAGGGTTGGTTTAAAAAAAAACAAAATTTTTTGGGCCTTTTAATAGAAAACGGAAGAAGTTAAAAACAGATCCCTCGGAACCCGGGGCTCCATGCCCCAAAAACCCCCCCTCAGGCCCTATCAATGATCCTAAAAAAGGGGGAGGAATCAGCCCAGCTACAGGGGAGGAGCTGGGGCAATGACCTGAAAAAAAAAAAAAAGGGGGCACCACTGTTTTCCAAAGGGTTTCGGGGGTTTAATTTCACTAAAACGTAACAAATTTAAAATCAGGCCCTGGCACGGAAGGTTTCCCTTTCCCCCAAAAACCCGCACACGTTTCCCGGCCCCCTCTTAAGTTTTTCCCAGACCATTTTTGGGTGATCCAAGGGGGAGTCCTGGGAGAAAGTTCTTTGTGGTCAGATGAGACCAAAAAAAGAACTTTTTTGGTCTTAATTCCACTCGCCGTGTTTGGATGACGAAGAATGATGAGTAGCATCCCCAAAAAAAAACCATCCCTACTGTGAAGCATAGGGGGGGGAAGCATCATGCTTTTTGGGGTTTTTTTTCTGCATCGGGGACAGGACGGGCACTGCCAACTTTTATTAAGGAGAGGATGACCGGGGGGCCATGTATTGCGAGATTTTGGGGAACAACCTCCTTTTCCCTCAGCTAGAGCGTTTTTTGAAGATGGGTTCGTGGCTGGGGCTTTTCCAAAAATGACAAAATTACCCGAAGCACACAGCCAGGATAACCCAAAGGAGTGGCCCCGTAAGAAGCATATAAAAAGGTTCTGGAGTGGCCAAGCCAGTCTCGACCCAAAAACCTATAGAAAATCTTTGGAGGGGGGCTCAAATCCGTGTTTCTCAGTGACAGCCCAGAAACCTGGCTGATCTGGAGAAAATACTGTGTGGAGGGAATGGGCCAAAATCCCTGCTACAGTTTGTGCAAAACTGGTGAAAAGCTGCTGGAAATGTCTGACCTCTGTAATTGCGAAAAAAGGCTACTGTGCCACATATTAACATTAATTTTCACAGGTGTTATAGTTATTAGCAGCAGTAACACACAAATAAATAAAAAAATCATACATTGTGATGTTCGGATCTTTTTTTTTTTTTAGATTGTCTCTCACAGTGGATATGCACCTAAGATGAAAGTTTCAGACCCCTCCATGATTTCTAAGTTGGAGAACTTGCAAAGTCACAGGGTGTTCAAGTACTTATTTTTTGTTTCTCTCAACAAAGAAATATTCTCATTGAATACTTTGTTCTGTACAAAGTTGAACATGCTGACAACAAAATCCTCCCTACAACACCTGGGCATGCTCCTGATGAGACGGTGGATGGTCTCCTGAGGGATGTCCTCCCGGACCTGGACTAAAGCATCCGCCAACTCCTGAACAGACTGTGGTGCAACGTTGGTGGATGGAGCGAGACATGATGTCCCAGATGTGCTCAATCGGAATTTGCCAATCCTGGTGTTCTCTGGCAAATGCCAGGCGTCCTGCATGCTGTGAGCACAATTCAATTCAGTTTTATTTATATAGCGCCAATTCACAACACATGTTGTCTCAAGGCACTTCACAAAAGTCAGGTACATACATTACAATGAATCCTAATCATTGAACAGTGCAGTCAGATTCAGTTATTTATTCAAATTGGATAACAAATGTTTCTGTCTAAGGAAAGGAAACCCAGCAGATTGCATCCAGTCAGTGACTTGCAGCATTCACTCCTCCCGGATGAGCATGTAGAGACAGTGGGCAGGCACTGGCGTTGACTTTGCAGCAATCCCTCATACTGAGCATGCATGTAACAACAGTGGAGAGGAAAAACTCCCTTTTAACAGGAAGAAACCTCCAGCAGAACCAGGCTCAGTGTGAGCGGCCATCTGCCACGACCGACTGGGGGTTTGAGAGAACAGAGCAGAAAAGAAAAAGAACACAGAAGCACTGATCCATGAGTCCTTTCTATGGGAAGGAAAAGTAAATGTTAATGGATGTAGCTCCTTTAGTCATTTCACCTAGAAAGAAAGAACAGATAAACTCTGAGCCAGTTTTCAAGGTTAGAGTCTGAAAGAGAGCACATATAGTTAGTCACAGTAAAAGCTCAGTCAATCGCCATGTCTAAGAGAAAGAAAGGGTTAAACACTAAAAGACAGGGCCATGTGGATCATCGGTAGAGGGTGAGCATTAAGTTGTTGCCAGCAGAAGCTCGGACAATGCCCCTTTCCAGAACGTGTCACAGGTAGACACAGAGTCAGGCCAGGTGTAGCTTCTAGGAAGAGAAAAGAGAGAGAACAAAGTTAAAAGCTGAAATAACAGCAAATAATGCAAAATTGGAGAGTAGTGTGAGAATGTTGCGAAGAGGCTGAAAGTGGTCATTATGTCCTCCAGCAGCCTAAGCCTATAGCAGCATAACTACACAGAAAGTTTCAGTTCAGATTATTTAGTTAAACGGCGCTTATTTTCAACAATGTCGTTTCAAGGCACCCCACAAAGGGTCCCACTGATGGCCATTGTTGTACTAAAAACCACAAGGATTGGGATACCTCTCTCTGTCAGACTGATTATAACCATTGGAAAAGGGAAGGGGTCATACAGGTAGCAGAAATGGAGGGTGTGTTTGCACCTCAACCATAACTGAGCCGGTTTAGGCTAAACCTGACTCCCCCTTACTCCATCCAACAGAGAGGGAGGAAGGCTCCCTCCCTGATAAACTAAACCACTCTAACTATAAGCTTTATCAAAAAGGAAAGTTTGAAGCTTAGCCTTAAAAGTAGACGAGGGGTCTGCCTCACGGACTAAAACTGGGAGCTGGTTCCACAGGAGAGGAGCCTGATAACTAAAGGATCTGCCTCCCATTCTACTTCTAGAGACTCTAGGAACCACCAGTAAACCTGCAGTCTGAGAACGAAGTGCCCTGTTAGGAACATATGGAACAGTCAGATCTCTGATTTATGATGGAGCTAGATCATTAAGGGCTTTATATGTGAGGAGGAGAATTTTAAATTCTATTCTGGATTTAACAGGGAGCCAATGGAGGGAAGCTAAAATAGGAGAAATATGATCTCTCTTTTTAATTTTCATCAGAACTCTTGCTGCAGCATTTTGAATCAGCTGAAGGCTTTCAACTGTGTTTTGTGGACATCCTGATAGTAAAGAATTACAATAGTCCAGCCTTGAAGTGACAAATGCATGGACTAGTTTTTTCAGCGTCACTCCTGGATAGGATATTTCTAATTTTGGCAATGTTCCGGAGGTGAAAGAAGGAAATCCTAGAAACCTGTTTAATATGGGATTTAAATGACATGTCCTGGTCAAAAATAACACCAAGGTCAATTTAATGCCATCCACGTTAAGTAATTGACTAAGCAGCTTCTTTTTTAAAGACTCCGGTCCAAAGATGACAACTTCTGTCTTGTCTGAATTTAGAAGCAAAAAATTTAAAGTCATCCAAGTTTTTATATCTTCAAGACATGCTTGTAGTCTATCTAACTGGTTGGGTTCATCAGGATTTATGGATAAGTAAAGCTGAGTATCATCAGCGTAACAGTGAAAATTTATCCTATGCTGCCTGATAATTTGACCTATTGGAAGCATATATATAGTAAAGAGAATTGGCCCAAGTACTGAACCCTGTGGTACTCCACAAATAACCCTGGAGTTTAAAGATGATTTATCATTTACATGAACAAACTGGAATCTGTCAGACAGATAAGATTTAAACCAGCCTAGCGCTGTTCCCCTGATCCCTACAGCATGTTCCAGCCTTTTTAAGAGATTATGGTCGACTGTATCAAATGCAGCACTGAGATCTAACAGAACCAGTACAGACTCAAGTCCATTATCTGAGGCCATAAGAATATCATTAGTGACTTTCAGCAGAGCTGTTTCAGTGCTATGATGAGCTCTGAAACCTGACTGAAACTCTTCAAACAGGTCATTGCTGTGTAAATGCTCACACATTTGATTAGCAACTATTTTCTTAAGGATTTTAGATAAGAATGGAAGATTGGATATAGGTCTGTAATTTTTCAAGTCATCTCGATCAAGCGAAGGTTTCTTTAATTACAGCTACCTTAAAAGCCTGTGGTACATATCCATTTACTAAAGATAGCTTAATCATATCTAAAATGGGGCTGGTAATCAGAGGGAACACTTCCTTAAATAATTTGGTTGGGATTGAGTCTAACATACAAGTTGAAGGTTTAGATGAAGCTAATATTTCTTATGACTCAGGAAGCTCCACAGGATCAAAACAGTCCAAACACAGATCAGGTTCTACAGTTATTTCCAATGTTGTTTCACTTGCTGAGGATGAAGTAATCATCTTCGGGAGTATGTCAAAGATTTTATTTTTAAATAAAATCAATTTTATTTAAGAAGAATCCCATAAAGTCATGACTGCTAAGAGCTAAGGGAATGGATGGCTCAACAGAGCTATGACTCTGTGTAAGTTTAGCAACTGTACTAAAGAGAAACCTAGGATTATTCTTGTTCTCTTCTATTAATGATGAGAAATAAGCTGTTCTGGCTTGGCGAAGTGTCTTTTTATACAACAGTAGGCTATTTTTCCAGATCAAGTAGGAAACCTCTAGTTGTGTAGAGCGCCATTTTCTCTCCAATTTTCTAACATTGTGCTTTAAAGTACGCAGATTTAAATTAAATCAAGGAGCCTGCCTCCTATGAATAATTACCTTCTTTTTCAAGGGGGCTGCATTGTCTAATGCACCACGCAATGAGGAAGTAACACTATGAACAAGAGAATCAATTTGTGAAGGGACAGAAAGAATTTCTGCCCTCCAGTGTGGTTTTCAGTAATGATGAGGAAATTAAAGTGGAACAGATTCTTTAAAGGTTGTTACAGCATCGTCTGATAATGATCTACTATAATGACATTTTCTTTCAGGTGTGGAGTACTCGGTTAAATTAAACTCAAAGGTTATTAAGAAATGGTCAGACAGGACAGGGTTATGAGAAAATATTGTTATGTTATTACACTCAATGCCATATGTCAGCACAAGTTCCAGAGAATGAAGACAAAGGTGGGTAGGTTTGTTAATGTTTTGAGCAAAGCCAACTGAGTCTAAGATAGCATTAAAGGCTCTATTTAAGCTATCACTTTCAGTGTCAACCTGAATGTTAAAATCCCCTACTTTAATAACTTCATCTGTATTTAACACTAAATAGATAAATAACTAAATAACTAATAACTAAATAAATAACTAAATAGATAAAAGATAAAAGGTCTGAAAACTGATCCAAAAATTGAGAGTAAGGGCCTGGTGGACGGTACAAAACAACAAATAGAAGTGGTTTTAGTGCTTTGCAATTTTGGATGAGGAAAACTAAGGATTAAATATTCAAAAGAGTTGGAGCTATTGATTGGTCTGGGACTAATCAATAAATCGGACTGAAAGATGGTTGCTACTCCTCCTCCTCGTCCAGTATTTCGAGGAATGTGAAAATTTAAATAATTAGTAGGAGTTGACTCATTTACAGTAACATAATCCTCTTGCTGCAGCCAGGTTTCTGTTAATAAATCAATCTGATTGTCAGAAATCAGGTCACTAACTAGCAATGTCTTTGAAGAGAGAGATCTTATGTTCAGTAGGCCACATTTAATTGTTTTATTTTTCTTTTTAGTCTGAGTTGTGTTTATTTTTTAGGAGATTTTCCTGATTTCCTCCTTTTAGAATATTTTTTAATCTATTCAATTTTGGCCGTGGGTGAGACACTGTCTTAATAGGGTAATGGGTGGGTAGCAGTACAGAAGCTGCAGAGAGGAGTGTTAAACTACGACACTGCTTCCTGGTCTGAACCCTGGGTTGTCAGAGGTTTGGAGAACTAATAAATTCGGCCAGATTCCTAGAAAGAAGAGCTGCTCCATCCAAAGTAGGATGGATGCCGTCTCTCCGGATCAGACCAGGTTTTCCCCAAAATATTCGCCAGTTATCAGTGTAACCAAATGTAACCCCCATTTGTGGACCCCGGGCCCTCATACCATCCTCATGGAGTCGGTTTCTAACCGTTTGTGCAGACACATGCACATTTGTGGCCTGCTGGAGGTCATTGCACCATCTTCTAATTCTGCATATTTCTGATTACATCTAAGTGATGTGGTCCAGCCAGCCCTTTAAACTTGATGGATGATGACGTGGACAGCGGAAAGAGGCATCACAAACATCTGCAGACAACCTGTGTGATGCTTCGCTCACCATCCAGAAAGACAAACCACAGGTCTCAGTTGCAGCATCCCATCCAAGTCTCTGACCTTGCGAGAGATTTAGCCACACCGCCAGGAGGTGTTGTGGAAGGCCTCTGTCCCAACACCTCATCCATCAGGACAAACCAGGGCCAAGTAGCAGCAGTGGGCTTTTCACTGGCTACCTCTCCTGACCCTGGATACTTGCAATCCTAGAGTTAGAAGAAAAAAAGAGTTGACTAAACAGAGAAACCAATGAGACTTTTAGAAATGTTTTTTTTATTTGTGTGTGACATGAGAAGTTCTGAACATACTTTATATTTGCTTTTCATATTGTCCCACTTTGTTTTGGCCTGCAATGGGGTGACCTTCCCCTGTTTTCCCATCTTCTCCAGAATCGTCCTAAACAAGCAAAAGGAAAGAGGGAAAACCAAAAGAAGTATGTTAATCACTGGATGGATATTTATGAAAGTTACAAATATGTTTTTTTGAAACTGGACCGAAACTGACTGCAAACAATGTTGTTATTGCACCTCCAAGCCACGTTGGCTGAGTTTTTAGCTCCAGTAAAAAGGTGGTCATTCTCACCCCTGAGCTTAATAAACTGGCCCGTCTGCTCCTTTGTCCCTAAACAACAAAAACAAAAAAACCCATCTTGCTTAATATCAGTGGAAAAAAAAGCCTTTAATTTTACATTTGTCTTAATTTGCAGAACATATTAAAATATTTCTATGCAAATGCCTGAAACAAGCTCTTTCAAACTTTTAACTTCTTTACTGAGATTTGCTTGCATTTGAAAGTGTATTTCTCTTCAGCTATACCTGGAATCACGAATTATAATGCTAGCTGAATTATAAATACACTTGCACATTTCTTTTATCAAAAATAAATATTTAAAAGCTTATTTATTCTCAATCACACTCTCCAGCGATACGATAAGATTACATAAAATTGTCCATTTATTCAGGTTAACTTTAATTTCACCTGTAATGTCAAATCGACTTACATGAACAAATGACACAATACATTAAAATAATACTAACGCAAACTGTAAGAAATCACTTGTGTTTAACGTTCATTGTGATGACTGCCAGCGGGAGCACAGTGCCGGGAGTCCGGCCAGATCTCTCCGAGGCTTGCTGGCGAGGCAAGCCGGCAATTACTACGTCGGAGCACGTTTGAAATTAAGCCATGTCTTGATAAATCAAGCAGATTTTTCACGTCTACACAGTTATATTCCCGCACTAAAAACATTGTAAAAGTTAATTTGTGTCACAGAAAGTGTAATTTTTCACAGCTTTTGCCACTGTGGTCCACCATGGCTGCCCCTGCTTGACCCGCAATGAATCATGGGAAAAGATGGACCGCGAAGGATACTCACAACCCATGCTTCAAGTCGGGAAAAAGAAGGACACATTTTTCGGCCGCATTTGACAGACCTTCCACGCCGCGCTGTGAGGTAAACGGCCTACAAGTACGGACTTGGAAGGATCCAGCCCCTTAATTGGGACACACCCTCGGCCTGCACATGGATCCTCCTCCTTCCTGTTTATTGACCAATAGTAGAGGAGCTGGAGAGAAGAAGGCAGCCCTCCTCATTTGCATAATGAAGGAGAAATGCATAGGTAAAGGAAAAAGAGGAGACGAGGAAATGTAAAAAGAACAAAGGCATGTGTAAAGAAAAGGAAAAAGAAAATATATACATTTGTTGATGAAAACGCATGTGTAAGGAAAAGGAAAACGAAAATAAATACATTTCTTGATGAAAATGCATGTCTAAGGAAATGGGAAGAACAAAATATATATATTTCTGCTTTTATTTTTAATTTTGTCAGGATCGGTCCTCCATACAGTCGGTCATTGTCAGCATTGTGACACAGGAAAATGAGCCACGTGTGAAAAAGCACTTCTTGGGCTTTCTTGTAGCAGAGGACTCAACAGGAGCAGGCTTATCAGCTTTCATTCTCAACATGCTAGACGAGCTTAACATACCCTTTGCGGACTGCAGAGGGCAGTCCTACGATGATGGTGCCAATTTTAAGGGGAAGCACAGAGGTGTTCAGGCAAGGCTTCTGCAAAACAACCCAAGGACTTTTTTGTGCCATGTGGTGCCCACATTTTCAATTTAGTAGTGGGAAAAGCTGCTAAAAATGCACTAGATGCCATTAGCTATTTTGGATATTTGTCCAAAATCTACACTCTTTTCTCTGCCTCCACCCATAGATGGTAAATCTTGCCAAAACATGCAAAAACCACCCTAAAGTCTTGGTCAGAGACTAGGTGGGAGAGCAAAATCAAAAGTGTGGAAGCAGTGAGATTCCAAGCCAGACAGGTGAGAGATGCTCTTTTGGAGGTCAGGGAAACGACAACAAAACCTTTAGTAAAAGATGAAGCCCAAGCTTTAGCAGTTTCTGCATTTGCACTGCTGCGTGGTATGACATCCTATTCAAAATACAGCAAGTGAGTAAATGTTTGCGGTCTTCTTCCATGCAGCTGGATGTGGCAATCAGACCTCAAAAAAAAAAAGCCAAGGATTCCTTATCTGCCTACCGAAACATTGGGTTTTCTAATCCACAAGCAATAGCTAAGGAGATGTGTGAGGATATGAATGTTGAACCCACTCTCAAATTAAAGCCCTTTAGGAAAACTAAAAGGCTCTTGTTTTTTAATGTGGTTGTAGACACTGCCATGTGTTCCTTAGATGAGGTTTGAGAGCATGAGGCAGGTGCAGGAAAAGTTTGGAGTCCTACTGCAGTTCCAGCAAATGTCAGAGAGTGACATCCTTGAGCGTTGCTAAAGTTTGTGTGCAGCTCTTAACCACAACGGTGAGGAAGATAAAGATATTGAAGGCACTAAGCTTGCAAAGGAGATGCAAAACTTTCCACAGCTTCCAACGGCCAATATGATGAGCATGGAACTCCTGATCTTTATACTTGACAGAAGAATCACCGAGGTATTCACAAATTTGTGGGTGGCCTTGAGAATTTCACCAACGCAGCCACTCAGTGGCATCAGCTGAGAGAAGCTTTTCAAAGCTTAAGCTCATAAAAAACTACTTGAAATCGTCTATGGGGCAAGATAGACTCAGTGGGCTTGCTTAATTGGAGAGTAGAAGAAGAGTCAGCTCGAGGTCATCTTTTAAGTCCACACGTTGTGAAAAAAAAACTAACAGTTGAATGATTTATAGACCTTAAGTTACCTTAATATGTTTTGACTGCTATACTGCTGTATTGTTCAGTAAAATAAACTGAGATTGTGTGGAGAAAATAGAGTTTTGTACAACCACCGGGTGGCTAAATATAAAAATGTCTGGTGACAGCTGTTTGGAGGGATGGGGAATGCTGATGCCGTGAGCATCAGCCTAACAATGCTGGTCAGAACCAAAGGCGAAATTATCACGGCCAGAGACAGAACCCAAATTCAGCCAAACACAAAGTGATAAGTAAAAAGGTTTATTCAGAAACTCAGGATCAGAGAGCAGAAGAGCAGCAGTCAGCTTCCAGGAACCACTGAGAACAGAGACTAGTTAGTGCCTGAATAAAACTCAGGATCTGCAAGGAGTTAGATAAAGCCACTAACCTTCTCAGTCTGGGGATGAGGCACAGAATCCAGAGGAGGAAGAGATCCAGACAGATAATGAGGAAGCGTCCGACAGACTGAAGTCGGATTGCCGACCGATCCAAATCCTCCGGGGAACGAGCTGAAGCTGTGACAGGAACACAGAGAGCTGTGATTGTCCTCTTGACAATAAATCCAGGCAGACTAGAGAGCCAGGCGGACTCAGGCTGAATAAACCAGTGGCTAGGCTGAGACGTAAATCCAGGGACAGAAACAGGGTCGAATTCCAGGGCTAGAGGCGTCAGACAAGGGGCAGGCAGAGACATAAACCAGAGGCAGAAAACAGAGTCGAAATCCAAAATCCAATCCGTCAGACAAGGAGCAAGCAAGAGGGAATAATCCGTAAGGCGAGGCAAGGTCATGGAACGAGATCAGTCAGGAAGGACCGCTGGATAACTACTCACAAATGTTTTCAAAAATCTGGCAGCGTCTGCCTGTCAGAGGGCTGTATATAACTGCAGCTCCACAGGTGTGTGGCATGACGGTGATTGCGCAGCAGCAGACAGGTGAAGCAGATGAGTTAATTGCATGAGTGAGAGCAGAGCAGGCAGAGGGGCTAGAATCATAACAGAAATTGCAAACATTTGCCACATAATTTCTCCCCCTGACTTCATGTTCCTCCGTGGATAAATCAAGATATAAATCCTCTCTTTATGAACTCATGTTTGAGCTAGAAATTTTGCTGTCATTACTTTTGTCTTGTTGGCCATTGAGTTACAGTGTGCATCCTTCAACCTTACAGACATAACATCGTCACACTTCGGTAACTTTTGACCACATTTTGGTGGCCATTAGGCTAATTATATGTCTCTCTGGCTTTTTTTACATATATCTCTATTTCTAACATGGAAATGGTTATAACTAGTGTGAGCTACAAGCTTGAACACAGCTGAACAGGAAAAGCTGAAAGAATGAGTATATAACCCGTTCAAACAACACCTATGTTCTATAGTCTGCTGTGCAACTGACAAAGAGTTTGAACGTAGGCATGAAAGAATTCATTATTTATTGATAAATCTTAATTATCATATCATTTGCAACAAATTGCATTTCAAATTGCAACAGCTGAAAATGACTGGATGGTTTATTTACATTTGCTTCTAAAACACCCTGGCCCCAAACAACACTAAATGTTTAAGTAAACGAATTTTGTAAAAAAAACTTGCATCGGCATATATTTAAATGATCAGATCTGAGCAACTCTAATCTGCATCACTAGCTCCATAACAACTCCCGGCAAAGCCTGCTTGATCCTTTTTTGTGTTCTTTTAATTGAACATGTTCATGTTTGCTCACCCTGGATTGCAGCTTGAAGAGTTGCAAGATCACATTTGTAGATGCAAGTGTGTCAGAAAGATAGGGACAGTTGTGAGATCATAAAAATATGTGAGCAGCTGAGTCTGAGTGGGCGGCGGCTGTTGGATAAATTCTGTGTCAGGATACCTTTTTTCTTTGCTTTTTAAATTCAACTATAAGCCATTTTTCTTTTAAGACATCCTTCTTTTTGTGCTAAAATGATGTTCCCTGAAGCCTGTGTGTGAGTCGATCTACCCTAAACCCCTCTAGGAGCACAATGCACACAACACATGGAACATCCCTGTCACAGAGCAGGAGATTTTCTTGTCCACATTTGTGTGCAATAAAGATTACTATTATTATTGTTTTCATGACACTAATTCTGCCAAAAAGAACCTCTATTTTGTTTCTTTTCCAGTGTTGTTTCATTGTCCCATAGTTTGTTGCTCATTTAGAGCCTTGTAACCCTCAGCAATAGGTTATGCAAAGCTTACATCATACAGACATCAATGTATTTAGGCCTGAGGGAAATTGCTGTGGTACAGGCAGCAGGAAGACGACCACCGGCACAGAGGTTACCACAGGAAACGCTCTTCTTCCCTCTGCAGCAGCAAAAATAGCTGCATTTAAAACATTTATACTTCACCAGACGACATCCAGTACAGTTTTATTAAATCTTTATGGTCTGGGTCTCTTTTATGATGCGAAGAGTCCTGCTGCGCATTTGTACGTGAACCACTAGAGAAGTAGAAACAGAAAGTTTCCTTTTTCTAATCTCCGTTTTCTGCCTTCCATCTGAAATGCACTGTAATTAACCGACGCTCACTGTTGACACTGTTATGTGTAATTACAGGAGAAATGGAGGATGGAAATGGTTTTTGCATTAACTGATGCATGCACACATACACAACGTCCTGTGCACAAGCAATCCGTCAGGATTTGAACTCCCACATAAACACAGAGGCTCTTATTTGAGCACAAATAGCAGCAGTGTAGGCAGAGTGTTGTACAGATTAAATATTTTCTGTTTGTGTACGAATGTGAGGCTAGTGTTACCACGTGTGCCTTGAATACCTACTCGTTTTACTGATTTGCTGCTTATTAACCTATTTACCTTGAGTTGTTCCATAAGCTTTTCTCTTAATAATTACCTAAGGTTTTACCTTTTTCACTAATTAATGCTTTTTTATGAAAATTTGCAAGAAAATAAATGCCATGAATTCAGCTTTACTGTAAATGACAGAGATTGCCTCGTTCACAATTCCTGCTCCTTTCTCATTTTTAGTCTTTTTTATGGGCTGATCTGTGCAGGTTTTGAACCAATGTTATATGCGAAAAAACACAAAATACTTTCTATATGTGTCATGATTTGTATTTTTTTTTGGGTTCTTCTTATTATTATTCTTGATAGGTTTTGAATCATGCTTCTGTTTATTATTTTGTTTATTATTTTAGTTTATTTTACAAGTCAAGCACATGCAGTTCATATCATGTTACACAGTCTGATTTGTTCCAGATTCAGTTAAAATCAATTAAATAAATTCCAGTAAAATATAATAGAGAGATTTAATAGAGAGATTTAAATACAATTACATGCAGTCCAAACAACACAAAATCACTGACCCACTGGTACTTTCTATGGGAAAAAACAAAGAGTAGAAGAAGTCAGTAGAAATAACTACATCAATGACTCTTTACCTTAAAGACACTCAACAGGGAGGCACATAAATGCATAAATGGAGACTTAGATAAAGCAGTACCAGTAGTGGAATGAGGAAAAGAGGTCAGTATTGTTATGCCCCTGTCATAGTGCGTGTTGAGGTAGGACCCAAATGCAGAGCGTGGTGGATATGATGAGAAGGATTTAATAAGAACACACCAACAGTTTGGCCAGGTAGAGGAACTTAGGCAGGTGAACAACAGAAAAACTGACAGAAGCATGGATTCAGGTAGCAATCAGGAAAACAAACAGGGTGACAACAAGAAACCAGTGGCAAACAATGAAAACCAGAAACCTAAATACTGAGAGAAGTGGAGTATGAACCAATGAACTGAGAGAGGAACTGTTGGGCCTTGGGAGTGTGGGTGCTGTCTTTCCTCTGTGGACCACCAGACTTCGCCGGGGAGTATGGAGCAGTGGATCCTGTGACAGGTGTTTCAGATCTACAGCCGATTGTGCCTGCCTGGGGAGGAGTATATAGGAGCCTGCTGCCAGTCCTTCAAACGCAGTAAACTCCAAGCCTCAAGGTTGCTTGACACCTTTTGTTTAAGAAGACTTACCTTGTGTTTTTTCTGCTTCAGATTCTAGTACCTGTGAGGTGTGGGCTGATCCCCAACCTAAATCCCAAGACTTACAAACTGACAGCTCGGACTCTCTGGTTCCAGGTTCTTGCCTACGGCTTGGCTCTTGATCTCTGAAACCTGGCTTCCTGTGAGTGAGGCACGTCTGCCTTTGATTAAGCGCTGTTCCTCCCTGCTACCGGACACTCCCTGGACTCCCACTCCCAAGGCTCTAACTGAAACCTTCCCTGCTTTGGATCATCACGAGACATGTAAGCAAGCTTGAAACAAAGTAAGGAATTCAGCGTGAGATCTGAGTTAACCTGCCTGCACTCTTCCTCCCAGAAGTTCCTGAGAACCTTGTCACCAACCTGAGCTACCCTGACTGCGGTGTACCGCTGTATTCCTAGAACCTGGCCAGCCTAAATAAAACTGTTAAATTGCTTTAGTCTCCTGAGTGTGGTTATGCATGTGAGTCAAACAGTTGTCTAAAAATATTACAGGAACTAATCCGGAGGGATATGAAACAGATGGTGACCAGGAATGCAGGAGAACTGAGGGAGAGACTAATTAACCTGATTGAGCAGGGAGTGCAGGAAGAAAACAGGGACATGTCTATGGAACAGAAGAAGTAAACAATGAAACTAAACTAGGGGACATAACCAAGGGGAAACGAGATCTATAAGGAAATATAACCCAACACAAGAATCAAACAAAACGAAACAGAAGGAATTCAAATAAACCTTAATGAACAGAAAGTAAACAAACAGAAAAACCTAACAGAAAGATCCTGACAGCCCCAGCCACGGTATTGAACATGCACTCGAACTGTACACAAAAAGGTAAAAATAGGTAAAGGTAAAAGTTCTCAATTCCTAAATGCACCACATTAACCTACTTCATTACAGCCCAGGAGCCACAGCTGGGATCCCTGTGATGTCATGGATTCACTAACAAAACACTTCTCCCGGGCACGCCTCTTTCTCATTACCCACGGCAGCCCGGCTATTGCATCAAGGAGAGCGCGCACCGCCTAAATGTCTTTGAAACTCGCTGGTGAGTAAGACTCAACTAGTTTGAAGAATCCTTCAATTCAAAGTTGTCATACCCATGGACGGGGTGTGCAGGTGGTCGCATGCTGTGCTCTTTTCCTCTCTTCCTGCAGGTTGTGATTGGCAGGTGCAGCTCCGCAGGTGTTCCCAGTTGAGCTCATCCGGAGGGCGTCTTACGGAGCAGGAGCCTGAAGGGAGACTTCAGCTCGTTATCTCTACAAGAGTGGTAACCTGACCGTGGTTTATAGTTCTTCTGTGACTGACGAAAGAAATCTTACCCAAGTCTCTGTCCCCGTCTTCTAGATCTGGCTCTGCTGGTGACCAAGCCCAGGATCTAAAGTTCCCTGCTTCTCTGTATCACCATTAAGGAAGCCTTTTATAGAACGTCTCTCAGCCTGCCCCGCCATGAGTCTCCCTCCCTCTCCTGTCTCCAGCCTCATCACCTGCCTGCCCACCCTCCAACGCTGCATGCTTTGCTACAGCTCTGGAGCTCAGATGATCGCCGGGAGCCTCTGTGGGAAAGACTCAACTCCTCCCACAAGCCCTGGTCCTCCACGCTAGGTAAGACACCTCACTCCAGTCCTGCACCTTCACTCAGTTCCCAAACCAACCAATATATTATCGCTTCATCTCTCTTCCTCAGTTCCCGTCCAGACCTCTGCTGGAAAGCCAGTCAACAAATTGATTTCTCTTACCTCCTAAAGTTTTCAATAAACCTTCTTTATTGCTCAGACAGCACAAATCACTCCTCCGATCCTTGAGCCAGCAACAGACCGAGATATTTAAACAGTTAATTTCGTTTCCTAAAAAGTCCAGAATGCCCTCTCCAGAATTCCTGGTCCCACTGCTAACCGGACTCCATTTGTTCCCTATCCAGCTCAGCTCTCTAACAGCACAATCCAGGCCACGCCCACAACTTTAGAAATTATGTCATCGCCGCCTTAGCCGTTCTCTGGAGACCTTGAGAAGAGCCATGGTTCCTCCTGCGGTGTGTCCTCGTTTTCCGGCTCTCTCCTCATTCTTTTCCAGATGATGCCAGTAACATTTCTTAAATTGTTGGTATACAGGGTTGAGACCAAGTCCCTAGATGAACTGATTAACTTATCTATCCGCATAGATAACCGTATCTGAGAAAGAGCTAGAGATAAGAGGGCTCAGCATGTTCCAAGTCCCAGACAATTCCCTCCTGAACCTCCTGTAAAATCATCAAGTCACAGCTCTCAGAGAGCTTTAATCGCTGACATATTTGAGCCCATGCAGGTGGGCAGGGCCCATATTTCCCCCAAAGAGAGGCAAAGATAAATGAACGCCGGTCGGTGTCTCTGTTGTGGGGATTCAGGTTATTTTCGTTCCAACTGCCCAGTGTGCTCAAAAGACCCAGGCCGCCAGTAAATCAGGGGGGTGCCGTTTCACAGAAGGAATACCCCTGTTTCCTGCTTAAATCTACGATTTGTGTAAATCAAGATCAAGTTCCTGTCTTGGTTCTGCTAGATTCTGGTTCAGAACGAAATCTTATCAACCCAGACTTAGTCCAGAAATTTACGATCCCAGTTCAGGATCTCCCCTCACCGGTTAAAGTTACCGCTTTGGATATGTGGCCACTTAACCCTGTTGCCAAACAGACTCATCCCATACAGTTAATTAATTCTAGCAATCATCATGAGTTCATCTCCTTTTTCGTTTTTCCTACTAAGAAAACACCTGTGTTTCTGGGTCACCCTTGGCTAAAGAAACATAAACTGGGCAGACTCCGCACTGAAGCGTGGAGCTTCTACTGTCATCCTGCCTTCGCTCCACTGTCCCTACATTTTCTCCTCTGGCAAAACTTCAGGCGCCCCCAGATCTCTCTAATGTTCTCCCTGATTACCATGATCTCCAGAGGGTGTTCAGTGAGGATCTGGTTTTGTCCCTACCCCCTCATCGCCCTTACGACTGCTCAATCGATATCCTTCAGGGTCGCCATTACCATCTGGGTGCCTATTTAGGATATCAGATGCAGACTGTGAATCTAAGTAACACTATATTAACGACTCACTGAAGGCTGGGATCATCCATCCCTCCTCATCACCTGTAGGTGCTAGAAGGCGCAGCCCTACCTATTATGATCTGGACATACATTTAGTCAGCCAAATGCCTTAATCCTCACCAATCACGTTGGTCATTGTTCTTCTCACCATTACTTACCGTCCAGGCTCAAAAAATGCTAAACCAGATGTTCTCTCTAGACAGTTCATCACATCAGAAGAAGGTTCCAAACCAGCATGCATCATTCCCCTGTCCTGTGTCATCGGCTCATTAACCTGGGATCTGGAGGATCATATCCACAGAGCACAACGGGAATAACCAGATCCAGGGGGAGTACCATTGGTCTCCTTCGCCGCTACTTTTGGTGGCCATCACTGAACAAAGATGTGGTTGAATATGCCTGTTTCACCTGCGCGAGAAACAAGACCTCTTATAGACCTCCTGCAGGTTTGCTTCAACCACTGTCCGTTACCGGCTGTCCTTGGTCTCATATTGCCTTGGTCTTTGTTACTGGACTTCCCCCGTCGAAGAATAAGACAAGTCATTTAGGCTATTATTGACCATTTTCTTCAAGGCCTGTCACCTTATTGCACTCACCAAACGTCTATCAGCTGGTGAAACTGCTAGGCTCCTCATCAATCAGGTCTTCAGGCTCCACGGCATCCCCACAGAGATCATCTCAGACAGAGGGCTTCAGTTTGTCTCGCAGGTTTGACGTAGTTTCTGCTCTGCTCTTGGGGCTAAGTCCCTACTCTCCTCAGGGTTCCACCCCCAAACGAATGGCCAGGGTGGGAAGCTTAATCAGGAGTTGCAGAACATCCTCCTCTATATTGTCTCTATATTGATCAACCTTCTCATATCCCTGCTGCTTTCCCAGATTCCATCTTGCCGTCCGGTAAGTCCTACCTTCTCCGTTGTCGGAGAATCTGGAATCAAACCGAGGCCGCCCTTCTGCGAACCACTCATCAGACTAAGAAGTATGCCGATTTGTAGAGGAGACAGACTCCCATCTACTCACCTGGGCAGGAGGTCTGGCTCTCTTCCAAGGACTTCCCCCTCAAGGCCTATTCTAAGAAGCTGGTGCCCAGATTCCTTGGTCCATTTGAGATGGAGTCTGTTCTTAGCCCCTCTACTGTCCGTCTAAAACTGTCCTCTCATCTTCGTGTTCATCCCTCCTTACATGTCTCACAGATTAAACTGGTCCTTTAGGAGACGTCCAATGTAAAAACTGTAGTTTATGGTAATTTTATCCCTGTTTCTTTATAACTACCTGTAGCAGCAACCTGTGCTGCAGTGCTTACCCCAGGTTTTTGGGTAATCAAGAAAAAGAGGAGATTTTGTTGTAGATTTAGAGATTTATATATATTTGAACCAACTTTAGACGTTTCAAATCATTAAATAGAAACGACTTATATTAAGCAATGCCCCACAATTATAACTTAGTATGGTTAAAATATACCTCATTTTGCTTATTATTGTGGTAGTGTTGAGCTGTTCATCCGCTTATCATGTTTGCATCCTGCTTCTGCTCATATTGCTTTGTTGTATCAGAACAGCCTAGGTAAGTTGACCAGAGATCAGTCAATCAGCAGACTGATCCCTCAGCAGATCCTCTGAACTGAGCCAAGAAACAAAGGTTTCAAGATGTAAATATCAGTAAGAATCCAACTAAAACAGTTTTTCATAAATTGTAAGGCCAGATACTGTTTATAGACGACATTTACTGCATGATAGATAATGGTATTTCTGTTAGATTATTTCATGAAAACATACAGTGCTGTATTTGCCACCTTACAGATTTCTTCTCTTTTTGCTTTTTTTTTGTCACACTTTCGGATCATCAAACAAACTTAAACATTTCGACAGAGATAACCTAAGTAAAAAGAAATAGCAGTTTTCAAATGACAAAGGGAAAACGGCTATCCAAAAAGGACTGCCAGTATCTGAAAAAGTAATCGCATACTGAAATGTCACTTTTTGATGCAGTGTTGCCAACAGGCCACTTCATATACTTCATATATCCAGCACCAAAACCCTAGCAAGACCTTGTTTGAATTTTGTTTTTATCTGTAAGGTATACAGAATAATCAGATGACTTTTCAGAATATATCTGCCCATTCCTAGGACTGTGCTGCAGTCTGATAAGACTGATTTACATTCAAGAAGTATCCTCAGCAGTCAAGTACTCTCAATGTTATGCTTTTTACTCGTTCCCCACAGCGAAGCAGAGGGATAGAAAATGAGAACGGACTGGAAAAAAGGCAAAACAGAAAGATTTGTATAGGAAGAGAAATATTTCTCATGACAAACGTATTGTATTGAATTCCTGTCATGATTCTTGGATAATGACCCCACTTTCCAGCCCCCAACAGGGTTTTAGAAACTTGCACCATCCCACTCCCATTGGACTGGAAGTGTGTTGTTGCATACAAGCTCTCGCATTGTCCCACCACTGGCTGGTTGCTGATAGTTGGATGTGACTTTCCTTTCTCTTCAGCCGAGCTTAGAAAACGTCACACTGCATCCCATCGGTGTGTGGATAGACAAGCAATCATTCAGTGCAGAGCCTCCATACTAATAGGAGAGTAAAGTCAGAAAGTGTTAAGCTGTACCTGAGTGTTAAGCTGGAACTCATCTGCTGGCCACAGGGGCCATGATTGGGCCTGATTGCTGTGTGATTTGAGCATCCTCAGGCTCACAGCTCGTCAATACCCCTCATAGCACAGCTCTGGGACACACCGCATTGCAGCAGGAAGCAGGGATTACCCAAGTGAATATATATATATCAAAGGAATGAAAAGACACAGCTTACTATGTAATTTGTCACAGAAAACATGAATAAGCTACAGTGCCGTGCAAAGGCTGCACAGTGGCGCAGTTGGTAGCACTGTTGCCTTGCAGCAAGAAGGTCCTGGGTTCGATTCCCGGCCGGGGGTCTTTCTGCATGGAGTTTGCATGTTCTCCCCGTGCATGTGTGGGTTCTCACCGGGTATTCCGGCTTCTTCCCACAGTCCAAAGACATGCCTGTTAGGTTATTGGTCACTCTAAATTGCCCTTAGGTGTGTGCATGGTTGTTTGTGTGTTGCCCTACGATGGACTGGCAACCTGTCCAGGGTGTACCCTGCCTCTTGCCCATAGACTGCTGGAGATAGGCACCAGCTCCCCCGTGACCCACTATGGAATAAGCGGTAGAAAATGACTGACTGACTGACTGGCTGTGCAAAGGTATTCATAGTCCATAAACTCTTTCACGTTGAAAATTCCTTTACAAATAAAAATCTAAAATGTGTGCTGTGCCTTTGTATTTGGCCCCCACAATTTTTTTAGGTCCACCTTTTGCTGCAGTTACAACAGCAGGTTTGTTGGGGTATGTCTCCACTGGCTTTGACTGGGTCATTCTATATCTATTCTATATCTAAACCATTTCCTTGTAGCTTTGGCTGTACGTATAGGTTTGCTGCCCTTCTAGAAGGTGAACCTGAAGGCCAACAAGTTTAAAGTCTATTGGAGCCTCTAACAGGTTTTCTTCCATAATTGCCCTGCATTTAGCTCAATACCTCTTCTTATTGACTCTGACCATCTTCCCTGTCCCTACAAAAAAATATCCCACAGCATGATGCAGCAACCACCATGCTTTACCATGCGGATGGTGCATTCAGAGTAATGTACGGCCAAAGAGTTCCTCTTTGATCACATTTGAAGAACACTTTCTTCCACGTTTGCTGTGTCACCTACATGCCTTGCTGCAAACTTTGAATAAGACTTCTTATGGCTTTCTATCAACAATGCCCTTTTTCTAAAGTGCACTTCTAAAAGTTGTTGTTTCAACAGATTCTCCCAGTTAGCTCTGGATCTCTGCCCCTCCTCCAGAGTTACCATGACCCGCTTGGCTGCTTCTCTGATTAATGCTCTTCTTGCCTGGCTTGTGTTGTTTTGGATATTGTTTTTTACTTTTGCATACTTTTGTAAGCCACACTATATTATTCATGGTTTTTCAGGGACTTCTAAATATTCAGTGGTTTTCACATTTCATGCTTTGACACAATTTTACCATATGTTGCAGGTAACCACTAAAAGGACAAGCTTTAGTAGTGTGTTTTTGTGTATGATAATCTGCTGGTATTCATTTAAATGGCTGACAGGACAGCAGGCGCCAGGATTATAAAGGAAAAACCAGAGCTGGAGCAGAGAAGAATGCAACCATGTATGAGGTAGAGAGATCTTATGCTCCCCTGAGTCCATCCTCATCCTGTTTTCAAGCACAACTCATCTTCTCTCTTTTCTTGTCTTTATTTTTCTCCCAAACCGGCTGAACTAGTAGAAGATATGATGGGACTCCTCGCTTATTAAACCCTAAAGTCTACAAGAAGAATTTTTCATGTGTAAAAGATTTGCATAAGAAGATTTCACTCCATCCTGTCCCCATTTCTATATGCTGTACACGCCAAATCTTCTTTATGAAGTCGGGCTGCCACAGTCTTGTTCTAGCATCAGTGACTATTATTTTTTTCTTTTTCTCATCCTTTCTTGCTTCTGATTAACTGAGAGGGCGTTTTCACAGCAGGCCACTTTTGATGTGCTGACTCTGATTAGAACGTGTTAAAAATACCAACATCACCCCTCTGTCTACTCCATCCTGCCTTCTGTCTCCGCTGTCTGTTCACCTCTCCCACTCCATCTACTTCTGTCGCCCGATTCCTTCTCCATATCACTTTCCTTTGTCTCTGTCTCCCTGTGTGATTAAAGGTTTTACTTCAGTTGTATTATCATTTTCCTTCCTTTCCTACTATGATTACATTTTCTTCTTTTTCTTTTGCCTTGCTTTTGTCTGTTTTGTGCCAGAGGCCCTGTGCTGGATTATAGCTCTGCTCTCTGTGATTACAACCTCTTGTCCTGGTGAGAAGTGTTGTCTTCCTGGTGTCCTCTTTCTCCAACAGTTTCAGTGACTAGATTATATATATATATTTTCAATATCTGTTTTAACAGGTATACCTTCACTTAAACATAGAGCTTTGAATGATTGATTGTTTAAATTACTGCATCTGACTCATATTAATCGGCATGGGGTTTTTATTATAAGAAATCAGTGATAGATTATTATTAATACTGATTACATGGCCCTGCGATGGACTGGCGACCTGTCCAGGGTGTGCCCCGCCTCTCAGCCTACCCGCGACCCACTAAGGAAGAAGCGGTAGAAAATGACTGACTGACTAACTGATTATATGTCACAATACAAGATGTTTTGACCATGTAGATGAGAGAAACCAGTTTTTAACAAAGCTAAAATATTTCATCTTTATTGTGTAAAATCTAATAAAGGCATAAAGTTGTTAATGTACTCTATAAGGGCAACAGTTAGATTGCCACTAACAATCCTTGCTTTGTTGACCGGGGTCAATTATTGATCAATGGGCACAAAACAGAATGACTTGTTTCCATAGGAACAAACTGAGCATTTTATCAGAAATTCTGTAATTTTGATGTTCTTCAAACTAATTTCCCCAAAGAGAAAATATTCTTATTGCCTTTTCTGTACTGGTGCGTACCTGTTAGGGGATGTATCAGCTTCACCAAGCAGGGAACGGTGCTTTCAAACCTCTAACCAGGATATGCCTCCATAATTTAGGTCTTTTAGGTCCCTGTAAAACTTTTGCAAACACTCATCTGTTTTTTTATGCCGCCTTTGGGGTAATGGCTTCTTCCAGTCCGAGTGGCGTTTCAGCTGTTGTTGGTACA
This sequence comes from Crenichthys baileyi, assembly GCA_036173005.1. Lineage (NCBI taxonomy): Eukaryota > Metazoa > Chordata > Actinopteri > Cyprinodontiformes > Goodeidae > Crenichthys > Crenichthys baileyi. The sequence continues at coordinate 512,270 of JAHHUM010002030.1, read as the reverse complement.
TGAGAGGTTTCACTATAGATAATGGCACTCTCTTACCAGCTATAGTAAGCATTTTCACAAGGTTTTAAGCTTCTGTTCTTTGATAAACATAATTTGCTTCAAAACAGACAAATATCTGGGACACTGAACCAATCACTCTTCTGCATAGTGTGATAACTGGACATTGCCATGGTAATTATACTTGCATGTATATGAAACGACATGTGTTGTGAATTGGCTCTATATAAATAAACTGAACTGAACTGAATGGTTTGAATGAGGTAGGTTCACAAAGTTAACACTGTTGTCAGGAAACATAAAGGAGATGAAGTAGTACATCCTTGAACACAAAAACGAGAAGATGAGCTGCTTGCCTAATGAGCAGCTGATCTATGCAGAGGGAAACCTGCCCGGGGGGTTTGCTCCATTTTTGTTAAACAACACATTTTCTGTCCCTGCAAACTCCTGTTCAGGAGGCCACCAAAAAAGACAAAATAAACACAACCATGCATGTCACTCCTAAGGTCTATTTAAACAACAAAACACCCATATGTGGCGTATTTATGTGGTGTAATACCCCAAACTCAGTTAATTCATGAATCTGTCACTTGAAGCAACTATTTTATAGTATCTTCAGGGAGTGTGAAGTTATTTTTCTAGAATGCAAGGTCTTGCTTTGATGAAAGTACCAGCATTAACATAAATAATAGAAACCTTGATTGTTTTTTTTGCTTGTTTTTACAGACAACAAAGTATTTCTTTGTTTGTCTACTGTGTGATATTTTTAATGTGGTGGAATATTTTAATCTTGTGAACATATGAACATGCTGATAAAGAATGGATCTCCAGTCCTTGAGCAGAAAATTCACCACAGTCCTCAGGAAAAACAGATAATATATTGGGCCACTCTGTCACTTTCTCTCCTAGACTTATGATTTGCAGTGTAGCCAGAAATCCATCCAAGCAAGGACAGTATCAAAAATGGGTGATATGTCTACAAAGCGTGTTACAGGTGGGAAGGAGAGCAACAAAATTAATATTTGCCAAGATGAATAACATTCTCCTCTTTTACTGTATCCATAGAAGAAGAAAAACTAATAAAAATGCCACTGAATCCCTGCATGGAGAAAATTACCAGCTCTATCATCTGCAAGGTGCTGATATTCTGTGACTGACTGCACATTTCATTAAATAAAACAAATAACAAAGCAAAACTGTGTAGTGTGGAAATAAACTAGGATATACCATGGGGAAAACACTAGTGCAGGAAATGTAAGCTGCAGGCTGCAGTCTCTCTCTAGGCAAAATGGCTTAAATTTATTTTACTCCAGATCAAAAACAATGCAGGTAAAAAAATATGACTACATGGTTATATGCTTAAGGACAGGTTTTGAGAAGCTATATTGACAAATCATTAAGGGTTAGAATCTGTAGTTGTGGGCATAAAGTAATCAAGAAACCTTTTTATCGAAACAGGATTTGGGAAGTCTGAACTGTATTAATGACTATTTCTGTGGAGCTGGGGAGTCTACTGTGGATCTCTCTATGTGTATAGTGAGGAGGCGAATCGCAGGAGGAGTGGCCATTCTATGGCACAAAAAGCTGGGTCCAGTTTTAAATGTCATCAGAACTGGTGTTGACTGGTGTATTGCTGTGCATTTAAAAGTTGGAAACAAAGAATTTGTTATTATTAATGTCTACACACCATATGAGTGTCCTCAGAATGAAGAAATTTATTTGAATAGACTTGCTTTTTTGAACTCTTTTATTGATGACCATTATTTTACCTCTGTGTATTTTGTAGGTGAAATGAATGCAGATATATCTGATGAATATTCTTCGTTTGCTAAACATATGCATCAGTTTTGTGATGATAACATTTTCGTATTGTCCAGTCAGTTCCTGCTACCTGCAGAAAGCTATACCTATATAAGTAAAGCTTGGCACACAACGTCATGGCTTGACCATTGCATTAGCTCTGCTGATGCCCATGCTGTTGTAAAATCAATAGAAATCTTATATGAGTATTCTATGTCAGATCATGTTCCATTTTCAATGATGCTTGATATTAAGTCTTCCAGAGTTTATATGGGGGGCAAATGATGCCCCCACAGTTAAGTTCAAATGGTCCAGACTATCTAAAGATGACTTATTAGCATATCATATGAAAACTGATCTTCTTTTGAGTAAAATAAGTCTTCCTCTTCAATCTATTATGTGCTCAGATGTTAATTGCAGTGATATTTCTCACTGTACTGACCTTCGTACTATGTATGATGGCATTGTGGATGCTTTGTATGAGAGTACAAGACCATACCTTACATGCAGAAAGGCAAATAACATAAGGCCAGGTTGGAATAAACATGTGGCAGAATATCATGCAGAAGCTAAACAGGCATATAAGATGTGGGTACAAGCAGGTATACCAAGAGATGGGACTCTCCTAGATTATAAAAAACTCACCAGTGCAAAATTTAAATATGCCGTTCGATACATTTCTAAATGTGAGCAGAACATGAGAGCAGACTCCATGGCTGAAAAACTGCTTTGTAATAATGCCATTGGCTTTTAGAATGGTGTCAGATCCTTAAACAGGTCTGCTGCATTACTCCCCAGTAGAGGGTGACAAGGGAGTGGATTTTCTGTCCTGTCCCATCCCGCTCCCACAGAAAAATGTCTTCTCCCATCCCAATCCCAGGCCAGCATAAAAAAAAAATCCTCTCCCATCCCACTCTTGGTAAATTGACTCCCACTCCCATCCCGCTCCCATTTAGAACGACTCCCACTTCTGTGACACCATTTTTGTTTTCTTCATCTAGTCTTTTGGCAATTTCTTTGAAGGACCAGTTAGGTCCCTGTTTTTAGCTGTAGTAAAGGCCAGTTAAAGTAAAAAGAATAATAATGAAGAAATAATAAAATATCAAACAAGGAAACAGACCATGCCTATCTTAGTTGAATAAACAACATGTACACAGTTGTATTTTACTCATTTATTAAGTGATTGTTTCCTTTGAACAATGACATTACTTTTATGTTTCAAATTGCTGAAACGAAGGAAAAATGCACCTAGCAAGAGAACTGTACTTGGTGAACAAAAGGGCAAAAAGGCATTACCTTCACAATTTAGAAACTGTACCTCAATGGTTCACAGCCCTGGTCCTCAGGGACCCCTTCCCTGCAAGTTTTAGATGTGTGTCTGCTCCAGCACACCTGATTTAAAATTCTGACATGACCTCCTATACAGGCATCAAGAATGGGGGTCAAACTGGACAAAATTTAAAACAATAAAATCATCATTAAATAAATAAATGTTATGAATGTCCCATAAGTGAAGTAAATGAAACATGAAAGAAATGTAACAATAAAATCATCATTAAATAAATAAATGTTTGAAAAGGCCCATAAGTGAAGTAAATGAAACATGAAAGAAATGTAACATTAAATGTGCCATTAAAAATTAAAAGGTACCATTTATTTATTTAATACATTAGAAACAATAAATGTACCATCATATCATGAAATGGACTACTATGCAATTAAATGTGGCCACTGAATAATTAAGTATTATTTTAAAAGACAACATGACGTAATTAGTGTAAAACTTAATATTTAAAATGATGTATTAAATAAATTGTACATTTTAATGGTACATAATTTTTTTTTTCTATTTCACTACGTATTTATTTAATTCAATTCAATTCAATTCAATTCAGTTTATTTATATAGCGCCAATTCACAACACATGTCGGGGTCTCAAGGCACTTCACAAAAGTCAGGTACATGCATTACAATTAATCCAAATCATTGAACCCGTGCAGTCAGATTCTGTTATTTATTCAAAATTGGATAAAAAGTTTGTATATCTAAGAAACCCAGCAGATTGCATCCGGCCCCAGTGACTTGCAGCATTCACTCCTCCTGGATGAGCATGTAGAGACAGTGGACAGTCACTGGCGTTGACTTTCGGAAATCCCTCATACTGAGCATGCATGTAGGGGGGACAGTGGAGAGGAAAAAAACCCCCTTTTAAACAAAGGAAACCTCTAGCAGAACCAGGCTCAGTGTGAGCGGCCATCTGCCACGACCAAACCGGGGGGTTTTTAGAGAGAACAGAGCAGAGACACAAAGAGAACAAAGAAGCACTGATCCAGGAGTCCTTTCTATGGGGAAGGAAAAGTTAAATGTTAATGGATGTAGCTCCTTTAGTCGTTTCACCTAGAAAGAAAGAACAGATAAACTCTGAGCCAGTTTTAAAGGGTTAGAGTCTGAAAGAGAGCACATAGAGTTAGTTACAGTAAAAGCTCCGTCAGTAGCTATGTCTAGGAGAGAGAAAGGGGTTTAAAACACTGGAAAGACGGGCCCATGTGGATCATCGTTAGAGGGTGAGCACCAAGTTGTTGCCAGCAGAAGCTCGGACGATGCCCCTCTCCAGACAGTTGTCACAGGGAACACAGAGTCAGGCCAGGTGTGTTTTCTAGGAAGAGAGAAGAGAGAGAACAAAGTTTAAAAGCTGAAATAACAGCAAATATAAAAAATTGAAGAGTAGTGTGAGAAAGTAGCGAAGAGGGGGGAAAGTGGTCATTATGTCCTCCAGCAGCCTAACCTATAGCCAAAAAAAAAAAAAAACTACAGAGATAGCTCAGGATAACCTAAGCCACTCTAACTATAAGCTTTATCAAAAAGGAAAGTTTTAAGCCTAGCCTTTAAAAGTAGACAGGGGGGTCCGCCTCACGGATTAAAACTGGGAGCGGGTTTCCCCACAGGAGGGAGCCTGATAACTAAAGGATCTGCCTCCCAATTCTACTTCTAGAATTTTTGGGAACCACCAGTAAACCTGCAGTCTGAGAACGAAGTGCTCTGTTAGGAAAAATATGGAACAATCAGATCTCTGATGTATGATGGAGCTAAATCATTAAGGGTTTTATATGTGAGGAGGAGAATTTTAAATTCTATTCTGGATTTTAACAGGGAGCCAATGAAGGGAACCCAAAGTAGGGGAAAAAATATCTCTCTTTTTAATTTTAATCAGAACTCTTGCTGCAGCATTTTAATCAGCTGAAGGTTTTTAACTGCATTTTGTGGAAAATCCTGATAGTAAAGAATTACAATAGTCCAGCCTTGAAGTAACAAATGCATGGGCTATTTTTTTCAGCATCAATCCTGGACAGGATATTTTCTAATTTTTGGCATTTTCCCCCGGAGATGAAAAAAGGGAACCCCGGGAAAAACCTGTTTAAAGGGGGATTTAAATGACATGTCCTGGTCAAAAAAAACCCCAAAGGGTTTTTACTTATTATCGGAGGTCAATTTTAATGCCATCCAGTTAAAGTGATTGACTAAGCAGTTTTTTTTTTAAAACCCCGGGCCCCAAGACGACAACTTCTGTCTTGTCTGAATTTAGAAGCAGAAATTTAAGTCAATCCAAGTTTTTTATGTCTTCAAGACATGCTTGTACTATCTAACTGGTTGGGCTCATCAGAATTTATGGATAGTAAAGCTGAGTGTCACCCAGCCGTAACAGTGGAAAATTTTATTCTATGCTGGCCGGGGATAATTTTTAACCTATTGGAAAGGGCATATTAAAAGTAAAGAAAATTTGGGCCCCAAGTACTGAACCCTGTGGTACTCCACAATTAACCCTGGAGTTTTAAAGATGATTTATCATTTACATGACAAACTGGAATCTGTCAAAAAATAGATTTAAACCAGCCTAGTGCTGTTCCCCTGATCCCTACAGCATATTCCAGCCTTTCTAAAAGAATATTATGATCGACTGTAAAAAATGCAGGCACTGAGATCTAACAGGAACCATAACAGACACATTTCCTTTATCTGAGGCAATAAGAATTTATCATTAGTGACTTTCAGCAGAGCTGTTTCAGTGCTATGATGGGGGCTCTAAAACCTGACTGAAACTCTTAAAACGGTCATTGCTGTGTAAATGCTCCAAAAAAACCATTTGATTAGCAACTATTTTTCTCAAGAATTTTAGATAAGAACGGAAGATTGGGGATATCGTTCTGTAATTTTATTAAGTCATCTCGATAAAGCGAAGGTTTCTTAAGGAAAGTTTAATTACAGCTCCCAAAAAAGCTTGTGGTACAAACCCCATTTAATAAGGATAAATTAATCATATCTAAAAGGGGGCTGGTAATAAAGGGGGAAACACTTTCCTTAAATAATTTTTGGTTTGGGGGTTTTGGGTCTAACAAACAAGTTGAAAGGGGTTTAGATGAAGGGTAATATTTCTGATAACTCAGGAAGCTCCACAGGATCAAACAATCCAAACCCAGATCAGGTTTTACAAATTATTTCCAATGTTTTCCCCACTTGTGAGGATGGGGAAATTAATCATCTCTGGGAAAATTGTCAAAGATTTTCTTTTTAATAGAATCAATTTTATTTTTAAAAAATCCCATAAAATCATGACTGCTGAGAGCTAAGGAAAGGAGGCTCAAAAGAGCTAGACTCTGTGTAAGTTTTTGGGAACTGTCCAAAGAGAAACCTAGGATTATTCTTGTTTTCTTCTATTAAGGATTGGGGGAAAAAAGCTGTTCCCAGCTTGGTGAAGTGCCCTTTTTTTACAACGTAAAGGGTATTTTTCCAGTTAAAATAGGAAACCTCTAGGTTTTGGGAAGGGGCCATTTTCGCTCCAATTTTCTAACATTTTGGGGCTTTAAATAAAGCAGCCCCTGAATTAAAAACCGGAGCCCGCCTCTATGAAAAATTTTTCCCTTTTTTTAAAGGGGGGTGCATTGTCTAATGCACCACCAATGTAATAAAAATCTAACAAGAAATCAATTTGTGAAAGGAAGGGAAAAAACAAAATTTTTGGGCCCCCCACTGTGTTTTTTTTTGTGATAATGGGGCAAATTAAAAGTGGAACGATTCTTTAAAAAAGGTTTTTACAAACATCGTCCCCGATTTTGATCTACTATAATGAAATTTTTTTTTCAGGTGTGGGGGTACTCGGTTAAAATTTAAAATCGAGGTTATTAAAAAAGGTCGGGCGCACAGGGGTTTTTTTAGAAAAATTTTTAATTTCTGTAAACTCATGCCATATTCCACAAAGGGCCAGAGAAGGAAACAAACGTGGGGAGGTTTTTTTAATGTTTTTAGTAAAAACCAACTGGTCTAAGATACCTTTTAAAAGGGATATTTAAGCCCCATCACTTTTAGTGTCCAAAAGAATGTTTAAAAACCCCCCTATAATAAAATTTATCTTTATTAAAACCCAAATCAAAAAAGGTCTGAAAACTGATCTATAAAATTGAGAGTAAAAGGGGCCCGGTGGACGGTTTCAAAAAAACCCAAAAAGAAGTGGTTTTAGTGCTTTGCAAATTTTGGGTGAGGAAAAATGAGGATTAAATATTCCAAAAAAGTTGTACTATTGTTGGGCTTTGGGCTAGTCAATAAAACGGAAATGAAAAATGGTTGGGTACTCTCCTCCTCGCCCAGTATTTCGAGGAAAGTGAAAAATTTTTAAAAAATTTTGTAGGAGTTGCTCATTTATAGTAACATAAACCTCTTGCTGCAGCCCCGGGTTTTTGTGAGGCAAAATTAAAACAAAACGATTGTCACAATTAGGTTTACTAAACTAGGCCCAAAATTTTGAAAGAGAGATCTTATGTTTTAGTTAAACCAATTTAATTGTTTTATTTTTTTTTTAGTCTTAAATTTTGTTTTTTTTTTATGAGATTTTTCCTTATTTCCTCTTTTTTGATTTTTTTTTTAATCTATTCAATTTTTTGGGCCCTGGGGGAGACACTGTCCCTTTAAAAGGGGCTTAAAAAGGGTAATGGGTGGGTAGGCAGTACGAAGCTGGCAAGAGGGGTGTTAAAAAGACGACCCTGCTTCCTGGTCTGAACCCCCGGGTTTTTCAGAGGTTTGGGGAACTAATAAAATTTGGCCAGATTCCTAGAAAAAAAGCTGCCCATCCAAGGGGTTTGGAAGGGATGCCGTCCTCCGGTCAGACAAATTTTCCCCAAAAAAGTTTGCCATTTTTTCAATGTAGCCCACATCGTTTTCTGGTGTTTTTTTTTACTATCTTTCCTTTATGGGAAACCTTTTTTTAAAAGGAGCCCTGAGGGGGCAAAAGGGAATTTTTTCTTTTGCTCCCAACCCAATCCTTTTGGGGGTTCCCATGCAAAGCCTTTGCGTTCTCCCCAAAATTTTTTGCGTTATCTCGATTCTTTGTGCGAGACCCCTTTTTTTTAGATTTTTGAGTTTTTTTTTTAAATCGGCCTTTAAAAAAAATGATCCCTTCAAAAACAGACTTAAAGAAAAGTTAAATTTTCCACATGCTGTCAACTACTGAAAAAATCTGGCCAAAAATACTGCACCCAAAACCACATCTGTGACACTTTATTTCCTTTTACTGCTGGATGATGTGTACTTTTTTTTTTTGACCCATTTTCGCCCTTTTTTTTTTTTAACCCTGATTTTTAATGGTTCTTCTTATGTTAAGCATTTAATCGCATTGTTGACTGCATGTGAACCTGCATTTGACAAATAAACCATATCAATGCCATATCAGTGTTGTTTGCTTTGTGAGCAGTTTGTCAAATGTGCTGCTGTTCCAAAATGCACAGCTTTCTCAAGGTGATTAACAACTTTTGCGAGCGAACGCAAAAGTATTGGGTGGGGACGCAAAAGAAAAAAATTCCCCCATGTCCCCTCGCGGGCTCAGTACCTTTCCCCTCTACTGTGGCAAAGGCTCTTAAATCTTTAGTGCACATGCGAGCAACTTTGTTGGTCAGATGAGACTTGACACATGATGGTACTTTTCGCTTGACGAATGAAGAGATGCAGGGCTGATTCAATCCAGAATTTGCCTTAATCACTGGTGTACTTGATTACGACTAAACACGTTTTACAAGCAGCATACTGCGTGTTAACACCGCTGCATTCAACTCTCCTGAGGTTTGGTAATTTGCGACTTTCCTGTCAGCTCTATGAGTTTAATAGATAAGTCGTTACTTCTGACTTAAGTTGCAAATCCAATTTTACCACGTCCTGTTCTCCACCTGCGTTTGCTCCCTCCATTCTGAACGCAGGTGGAAAACATCGATCAGAAGCACTGTTGGCTTGTGGGTCGTGTAGTTCGTTTGACTCGCATTATAGTATATGCTTCTTGGAAAAAAAAACTACACAATGGCGGCGTCGATCCAAGTTTTTTTTTTCTTAAAGTTTATAACAAAGTCTCAGTTTCACATTTCCAAAGACAATTGATCCTAGTTTATTTTCCCTCCTATTGGTTAGCTCCCGCTCCCGTCTGCTCCCGTTCATTTTTTATCCTGTACCGTCTCAATCACGTGATCTTTACTAATACTGTTACTAATATTCCCACGGGAATCCCGTGACCCGTGGGATTCCCGAAAAAATGTCAGCCTCTACTCCCCAGTGCCATAGAGGGCATATCTGGGGCTCATAATATAGCAGATCTATGAAGACAGCACTATTCTGCCTTATTTAATTGTGTAAAAAGTGAACCCTACGGACCCTTATTATCTGTTACCCTTGTGCCGGTAATTAAGGACAAAACTAGTAAGGTTGGTAGCCTTAATAATTATAGACCAATAGCTTTAGCTAGCGTGATATCTAAAGTATTAGAAAAAGTCTTGCTTCGTCGGTTCAATTAGTTAATTAGTACAACAGATAATCAATTTGGTTTTAAAGCCAAGTTGGGAACTGATTTCTGTATTTATGGCCTGAAAGAAGCAGCAAGAGGATGTCTAAGGAAAAATTAATCGGTGTTAATTGGGTTTATTGATGCCTCTAAGGCCTTTGATCGTGTCAACCACTTTAAGTTATTTGACAAATTAAAACAGAAAGGTGTTCCAGATATTATTACACGAATTTTAGTTTACTGGTACTCTAATCAGAAAATGCATGTAAAATGGGGCAATGACATCTCTGCTTCCTTTGGTGTGAGTAATGTTGTGCGTCAGGGTGGACTTCTTTCACCTGCCTTGTTTAACTTGTACATGGATGACCTGTCAAAAGAAATGAAGGTCTGTAAAACTGGATGTATGATTGGTGATACTTTGGTCAATCACTTCATGTATGCTGATGACCTGGCTGTTCTCTCACCCAGCACTGCAGGTTTTCAGCAGTTACTGAACATCTGTGGGTTGAGTTTTGATGTGCAGTATAATGCTAAGAAAACTGTTGTACTAGTTTGTAGGACTAAAGCTGACAAACAACTTTGCTTCCCTGATTTTTTTCTGTCAAGGCAAAAGTTAAATGTTTGTTCCAAAACTAAATATCTGGGTCACTACATCACAGACCAGCTCTGTGATGATGATGACATTTATCGGCAGTGTCGCATGTTGTACGCCCAGGCAAACATTCTGGGGAGGAAATTCCATATTTGCACTGATGAGTTAAAAATAAGCCTGTTTAAAGCTTACTGTACATCCTTGTATAAAGCTCCTTTGTGGTGTAAATTTAAAAAAGCTAGTATGCAGAAGCTTAAGGTTGCTTATAATGACTCTTTGAGAATTCTGCTCAAGAAACCCAGGTTCAGCAGTGCAAGTGAGATGTTTTGTAATGCACATGTCAGAACATTCCAGGATCACTTGTGAGAAAGTTTATGTGTCGTTTGTGCAGCTCATTGAACAGTCTTATTGTAACGTTTTCACATCCATCTCTTAGTGCGCTAAGATACTAGTCGGCTCTGTGGAAACATCTTTTATACATTTTTTTTTCTCTCTTCTCTTTTTTATATGTCGTCTTATTGTTTTCTTGTGGACCATGAGTCTGTTGAATAAAGTAATCTAATCTATCTTCAATCTAATCATATCACAAAGTTTTTTTTACAGTTAAATCTTTATTTTTTTTCTCATGATTTCCCTTTGTTGAAGCATAGCTCTTACAGAAGAACAAAGAAATGGATCTGTTGGGACAGAGGACATTTCTGAACTGATCTAAATCAGTTAGCTAAATTTTGCCAACTATTCTCAGGCACAAGTAATATTTAGTAGGAGCATACGATCTGAAGTACAATGTGTCCCAAACTGTTTTGCCTAACTCATAAAAAAATTATTTGAATGTCAAATTTTTACATTTATATCATTCCGACTGTAACTGGAACAGCTACGGTTGTAGTCTGGAGGCAACAAGATCCTGCTATGGCTGCAGCTTGGGAGTGACAGCTGCTTGGGAACTGAACTACATGCAAGTGCGTTGAAATTGGGAAAAATGCCACTGCACCACCACGGCTGCAAGCTGAAAAGAGTACAAACAATTTGTCTCTAACAACCCCAAAAATGTTGCTAAATTTATCACTGAGTGCTTTAGAGTTCTACTTTTTTTTTTCTTGATGTAGTGAGGAAATAAAAATTTTACAGAAATAAAACAATATTTAACACTTGGTGCTCTTTGGTTGTTGAAACTCTTTTGCTTTACTTTTACTCCATGTTTCTGTAAGCTTTAGAGATGAGTTGTTGAGATGGACAATCAAAAAATCTTTTATAGTATTTTGCATGCGAAACAAAAATTGATTTAATGGTCATTTATGGACACTTATACAAAATTTTATCATGATAATAATGAAAACCAGCAACTGTTTCATCCCTATAATGTAAAAGCTAGTTTATCTACATCCAAGATGGCGCCACTGATGGCAGCCTCTGAGATTTGCTCTCTCATTTTCAGTGTGATTTTGTGTTTTTGTGGTGCTCTCTGCCACCATTCGCTGGTCTTTTTCAGCTGAGAGGAACTTCCAAAGATCAGACAGTCCTCTCTTGGCCTTTTTTTCTCGTCATTCATCGATGCCAGCTTCACTGAGATCCTGGCCAGAGGAGCAGTGGCTCTCTATGGGATATACCACCGGAGATGGGGGAGAGGGAAGAAAGCCGATATGCTTGTGAAGCTCCGACAACGGGGGCTTGCCTTCAATCCACCTGGCAAGTGTGCGTTCCCTGGTCAACAAAGTGGAAGAAATGCTTCTTCTCACCTGTAAAAGCTCGGACCTCCGTGGATCCCTCTACTTTACCAAAACCTGGCTGAGTGAGAAAACCCCGGACTGCACACTTCTGAAAAAACATCCAGACTCTCTCATCATTGTTCTTGGGAACTTTAACAGTGTAAACCTCTCCAATGAACTTCCCAAATACAGACAGCACATTAAGTGTCCCACTAGGGATAAAAACACTCTGGACCACTGCTACACAACTTTAAAGGATGCATATCATGCTGTCACCATGGCTGCTTTGTGAGTCCCTGGCCACTCTCTGGTCCATTTCATCCAAACTTACAGGCAGAAATTAAAAGCTTCCAAACCTGTGGTTTGGACTGTTAAGAAGTGGACTGATGAGTCAAAGCAGATTTTACAGACCTGCTTTGACTGCACAGATTGGACTGTTTTATAACTTCAGCCAACGATCTAAAATGATTCACTGAAGTGGAAACCTCAGTTTCTGTGAGGACATCTGTGAGCGAACCAAGACCTTTGCACATACAATAACAATAACCCTAGGCCGTTTGAAATGGCTTTCAAATACCTGAATGCCTACAGGATACCTTCCCCCAACCCTGAGCAAAATCCTCACCTGGCAAATCAACTGAATGGCTTCTACTGTACGTATGAAAGGCAGCAGTTTACATCTCAATCCAATTCCTCCACATCACATTCAGACACAAATTCTTTCCATATAACAACCACCCCCCTACCTTTGGACCTCTCAGAGGAAGATGTAAATAGGCTCTTTCAGCACCTAAAAACAAGGACGGCCTCAGGACTTGATAATGTCTCCCCATGATGCCGACCAACTGGCCCCCATCTTCAACGAGATCTTCAACAAGTTACTGGAGCCGTGTGAGGTTCCCTCTTGCTTCAGATCCTCCACCATTATCATTGTACCAAAGAAACCCACCAACACAGGATTAAATGACTACAGGCCTGTCGCCCTGACGTCTGTGGTCATGAAATGCTTTGAGCGACTGGTGTTGAAGCACTTGAAAGACATCACAGGCCCCCTGCTGGACCCCCTGCAGTTTGCCTACTGCGAAAAACAGGTCGGCAGGTGATGCAGTAAACTTGGGACAACACTTCATCCTGCAACACCTCGACCAACCAGGGATGAACGCCAGGATCCTAATTGTGGACTTCAGCTCGTCCTTCAACACCATAAATCCAGATGTCCTCCACCAGAAGCTCATCCAGTTGAAAGTCCGGGTCTCAACCTGTCACCTGGATCACCAGCTTCCTGAAGGACCGGTAGCAGCAGGTGAGGCTGGGAAGCATCATCTCCCGCAAAAAGAACTATCAGCACCGGCGCCCCCCCAGAGGTGTGTTCTCTCCCCACTCCTCTCCCTCTTCTCAAATGACTACACCTCAGCGGACCCGTCTGTGAAACCCCTGAAGCAGATGACACCACTGTTATTGGTTTGATCCAGAACAGTGATGAGTCTGAAGGTGGATCCGCTGGTAGACTGGTGCGGTCAGAACCACCTTGGACCCACTCAAGACAGTGGAGATGATGGTGAACTTTCGGAGAACACCGGCCTTGACCCTAGAACACCGTCTATAGTCAGGAAAAGGGCCTCTAAAATCTCTGTAGACCCCACACACCCTGCACACAAACTAACACTTTAGGCTTTTACCTCCAGGTCGGTGCTACAGAGCGCTGTCTGCTAAAACCAGCCGCCAAAGAGACAGTTTGTTCCCCCAGGCTCTTTTTCTGATGAACACTTGACAGTCAGAGTTCCAGAACAACACCATCCATACTCGGACTGATCTCACATAGTCTTCTCTTGTAAAGTCACTTGTATATATGTACATTTGAAATTTGAATTTTTATTTCCATTTATATTGAAAAAAAACTTAACTGAGAGCTGGAGTCAAATTCCGCTGTCTGTGTGCACAAACTTGGCAATAAAGCTGATTCTGATTCTGATAAAGTTGAAGGAAAAGGAGGGAAACAGAAAATTAGCTGAGCAAGACTAAATAACTTGCAATACATATAATATGTACTGTAGACAATTTAAGGATCTGTCTTATGGTAGATTATTAACACGTTTTAATCCTTCAAAATCTAAGGTGGCTGTATTGCCCACTCCTAATCCCTAAACATGTTTTGAAGCCATAAAAAAGTAGTGTGAACAGCCTAAAGCTACGTAGTCAGCATATTATCTGTGCCAAAATGAAACACCCTGCCTATGTTTCAGAAGTATAGTGTTCAGAACCATAATGAGAATAATTATAATTGAATGGGTTACTCATTAATTTTTTGTTATCTGTTTACATGGAAATGGCTCCACATGTTTACAGTGTAATTTCCTGAAGTCGCCACAAGTTTTTTGGGAAGCTCCCTAGCAAGACTTCAGAAGGCTCTAGATATTTAATCTGATGTATAAAAAAATAACATAAATAAAATAGTTTTTTGTTTCCCAAATTTTAAATCTATCCTCTCAAGAAAAGTCTACTCAAAAAAGTCTGTGGGCACAGTTTCATCACCAGCTGTTATACAGACTTTAAAATATTTAGGGTCTACTTGAAAAAAAAAGCACAGCAACAGTGGAAACCACAGAGCAACACTTCAGCTCACATTACTGAATCATTTAAAACCGGTGGGTATTATCCTTTTAACATGTTAACCAAAGAACTCAGACAGAATCAAGAGGGGGAACAGAGAAAAGGACGAAGCTCATGAAAGAAATGAAGCCAACCTCAGAGGTTTGGACCTACAGGAAACCTCGCAAAGGGAAATCTTGCAGCCATTTTCAAATGGAAGCCATTTATCATTCTTTCACTGCAGATGGGGATATGTTATCAGATATTCTTCTCTTTTTCCTCTCGCCATCTGTCACTTTTGTCTTGCTGCATCCATCATAGATTTCATTGCCTACCCTTGGCTCCACATGTATAGGCTGAGCTTTCTCCAAATGTTGTAGAGCAAGTTCTGTCTTTCTGTGCTGTTACATGTACTGATCAAGTGTTTTCTTGTTCAAAAACTATTGATGAAAGAGGAAAACTTGCTTCGAGTTCTAACCAAAAGCATGAATAAACGAAATATTTTTTTCCAAATAGCTGACCGATGATTTTGTGTATATAGTAAAAAATATTAAGAACAAGAAGTAACTGCAATAAATAAATCATGAAGCTCCCTATTAGAATACAAACATGCTTCATGGTTTGCAGAAAACAGATTTATCCTATGTTTAATGAGCTAAAAAAATTGAAAATATAAACTAGTAGAGACCTAAGAGTGAACGCTATCAGATCATTAGTTTGGCCGTATAGGTGGACCGCCATGTTTCAGTAGGTTTGCACTTGTGTCATCCTCTTTCTATTTTCAGATGATGGATTGAAGTGTTCCTCTATATGTTTTGTGCTTGGGATATTTCTTTGTAACCTAAGCATACTCTAAAGTTCTCCACGATTTTATCTTGAACCTTGATCTACTATCTTCGCAGAAAAGCTGTTTCCAATGTTTTCTTGGATGGAAGGATGGATGGATGGATGGATTTTAGACAGTTCACTAATTAGGTGGCTTCTGATAGTAACTGTTCACACCAGGCCTTTTTTTAGGTGTATCTGATTAAATTGGGTTATTACCAAGAGGACACTACTTTTAAGATATTTATTTGTACATTTCCTGCTATTTCCCAATTACACTCTACTTTGTGTTGATCTATAACATAAAATCCTTAAAACATTTTTTTGCTGCCAAGTCTATGGATGTAGGGTTATAATTACTTTTACAAAGCTCTGTTTATCAGTGTACAAGGATGTAAACTATTGTTGTCATAGATTAGGAACCTAAAAGGAAAAATTACACCCAGGCAACATTTCTCACCTACACTTTGCGAGCACACAGACCTTCTAGCAACACTTCTTCCCCAACAACATCTGCTGTTTATTTATGTCTCCCTTTGACTCAGCTCCTCCTCCATCTCTAGAGGTCCTGACTCTGCTACACATTCAGATCTCTGTCTGTCGACCTTTGGCACTTGCTTGTTTTACTTGCCCATACATCACAAGCCTGCCATTCCTGACTGTTTACCACTTTCTGTTTCCCCATCTGTTCAAAAACCTCCCTCTCAACACCCTGTGTACTCCATCCTCTCACAGGCCTCAGGATCACTGATTTGTAACCCTTGTCACAGGTTGTTGTTCCTCCCACCATCCAGGAAGTCACATAGGAAACAGATTTAGTGATGCTTCAAACAGGAAACACGTATTTTCCTGGGTGGGTTGATATCATCGGTCTTCATGTAAAACATATCATTATGGAGATAGAAATGTTGGATATTAGCCAAAGGGAAAACCTTTAAAGGTTTTCCCTTTTAACCGTCTTGATGTAATGATGTCTGTTCAACATCTCGTCATCATCTTAATATATCATAGTCACCACAGCAATAACACGACAGTTACTTTTTCACATAGGTCCAACTTGGTTTGGATAACTTTTGACATCATTAAAAAAAAAAAAAAAACAACTACATTTTACATGTGTCCTGTGATGTCTGTCTGTTGCAGGGCTACACAGAGAGGCTTAATGCACCCCGTCTATGCCTAATAACCCCACCATCCCCCAGGAACCAAATAGGCCCCAGCCCCCCTCCAGGGGGGCCCCAGCAGGAATAGAAAATGGATGGGTGGAAGTCTGTGTCAGTATTTTCCAGTTATTAGATCCCAAATAAAATTAGTTTCCAGGCTGGCTTTTAAAAAAAAAATATAAAAAAAGGTTCTTTTGAACCTATCTAATCAGCCATTGATCCCATCTCTTCTCATCAGCATCTTTAGTTCATTTTGCCACCCACCTAAGGGATATCCAAACTAAAAATAATAAAAAATAGTTAAATATATTTAGTAACATTACTTTGCTAAAGTAATTGAAAAAGTTAAGTAAATTACTCAGTCCTGCAGCAGCTATCCATCGAAAGGCTGCCAGACCAGGACTGGAGCTAAATCGGAACTGGTGCAAAATAACAACAAAAAATCAGTTTGGTTTTCTATATCCAAAAATTTAACACAGGACCAGGTCATCATGTCAGTTTTCAGTTATATTCTGATATTCTGTAGATGAGTGTCACACTTATTGTTTACCCCTTGAACAAAGTCTCTATCCAAAAAAATACTTCATAAAACCAGCACTGCAATACCAGTCCTGGAGCCAGACTTTGGTCCCCTGCATGAAACACACATGAACACGCACACACACACATACACACACACACACATACACACACACATGACAGGCACACACACACCAACACAAGGACAGATAACAGCAGTTAATGTTGAGCTCTACAAAGTTTCTGCTGATCAGTGTCATGTCTGAACAGGAAGCTCATATTTGCTGTTATGACAAACATTCTTTCTCCTGCAGATGGAGAACATGATATTACAGGGGAAGGTTAAAAAATAATAAATAAAGAGGGTTATCCTCTCAATCAGCTCCGGAAATTTTACATGAGGCCATTTAAAGGCACGCGATGTATTTTACAAGAAAAGAGCAGCAGCAAGCAGATGTTTGCGTTCTTGTGGCTGGCTGGGGTCACTGCTGTGGATGAGCTGGACCTTAAGGTCATGTTTTTCAGCCTATTTTATTGCTTATTCAGCTTTCCCTCTATGGGATCTATGTAAGTAGATCTATGGGAGTATTAGGAGCAGCCACCGTACCTTGAGGGAACGTTCACCTCATCCAGCTGCTCATTTATGTAACTGAACTCCTTTTAGCAGCAGCAATCTGATTCCCTGCAGAATTTGGGTTTTAGTTGTTTATCAGTATTAGACATAACACAGCTGAGAATCTAGGTCTGTGTGTTTTATTTGCACGTCAGTTGAAAAAATCCCCAGGGAACTTTTATGTAATCTATGTCATGAGACATATCTGATGGGGCACTGATGATCAAATTATCAGCAGGTTATGCGTATGACTGGTTGTTTCATAACCACAAATCAGCTTAAACAGCTTAGTTAAAAAAAACAAAAAACGTTATCACCTTTGTTTTCAACCACACATGGGAGAATAAAATGACCTGGTTTGTTCTTTTTCTTAAGCAATGTCCTTTTTAATTCAATCTTTTAGTGTGACAAAAGTCTAATTAAAAAAATAAAAAAATCTAATTAAACTACAGCTTCTTATTCTTCTCCTATCATGTACAGCTTTATGGAGGTCTACCCGTAGATACAATGCCTTGAAAAAATATTTACAACCCCCTTCTTTCACATGTTGTAACATTCCAACCTCAAATGTCAATGATTTTTTTTTTAGACCTTTATTTTATATAATCTTTAAAAAAGATCTTGCTTTTCTGTGTGGGAGAGGTTAGTTTGTTAAAGGGTACATATCATGCAAAATTAACTTTTTTAGCCTTTAAATATATTTTGTTGCGTACCTGGGAATCTGTAGGAGTGCAGAAAAGTTGAGTTTGGTCTCTCCAGGTGCTGCGTAGATATTTATATTCTGTTTGGGTCATATTTTTCTGTCTGTTTAGTCTCTATCATTTGTTACGTTTTTTTAGATTGCTATGTGACAGTATTTGCTGCGGAACAACCAACCAAGGCCATGGACCTCCGGCTGATCAATTTCGCGTATCCATCATTTTTCTTTCTCACTACGATTTTATAGTCCAAGCTTAAGTATGCAGAAGCTGCATGTGGATATTTGATTGTTAGGTGTATTAACCAACACAATTCCTTCCAATGGTCCCCAGCATCAGAACCTCTTGAAGTGCCTGGTTAAATTTCCATGGAAATGTTCCCACATCAGTGAAGAAATTCCTATTTCCCCACTTCAAAGATGGGTTATTCAGCAACCTCCGCCGGTATCAAGAAGGATTTACCAAAAAACTTCAGCTGATTAAGGGGTCAGTTCCTTCTGTCTATGGAAACGACAAATGCAGCAAAGCTGTAAGCTGCAAATTACGCTAAAATGACAGCAAACTTCATTTTAGACATGAATATATTGTGTGTTGATATGACGTCCCGGCTTCACAAAAGTCAGGTACATACATTCCAATTAATCCTAATCATTGAACAGTGCAGTCAGATTTATTTATTCAAATTGGATAAAAAGTTTTTCTGTCTAAGGAAACCCAGCAGATTGCATCCAGTCAGTGACTTGCAGCATTCACTCCTCCTGGATGACCACGTAGAGACAGTGGACAGTCACTGGCGCTGACTTTGCAGCAATCCCTCATACTGAGCATGCATGTAACAACAGTGGAGAGGAAAAACTCCCTTTTAACAGGAAGAAACCTCCAGCAGAACCAGGCTCAGTGTGAGCGGCCATCTGCCACGACCAACTGGGGGTTTGAGAGAACAGAGCAGAGACACAAAGAGAACAAAGAAGCACTGATCCAGGAGTACTTTCTATGGGAAGGAAAAGTAAATGTTAATGGATGTAGCTCCTTTAGTCTTTTCACCTAGAAAGAAAGAACTGATAAACTCTGAGTCAGTTTTCAAGGTTAGAGTCTGAAAGAGAGCACATATAATTAGTTACAGTAAAAGCTCAGTCAATCGCCATGTCTAGGAGAAATAAAGGGTTAAACACTGAAAGACAGGGCCATGTGGATCATCGGTAGAGGGTGAGCATTAAGTTGTTGCCAGCAGAAGCTCGGACGATGCTCCTCTCCAGAAAGGTGTTACAGGTAGACACAGAGTCAGGCCAGGTGTAGCTTCTAGGAAGAGAAAAGAGAGAGAACAAAGTTAAAAGCTGAAATAACAGCAAATAATGCAAAATTGGAGAGTAGTGTGAAAATGTAGCGAAGAGGGTGAAAGTGGTCATTATGTCCTCCAGCAGCCTAAGCCTATAGCAGCATAACTACAGAGATAGCTCAGGATAACTTAAGCCACTCTAACTATAAGCTTTTTCAAAAAGGAAAGTTTTAAGCCTAGCCTTAAAAGTAGACAGTTTGTCCATCTAGAGCCCACTGAGACACACCTCAGAACAAGAGTAAAAGTCTGAGCCTATGGAGTTACAATAACAAGTTCAGACCAAAGCATTGCAGTTCCATTGTACATAGACCACAACTGAATGATTTAAGTGTCATAAGGTAGGATTTAAAAGGATGATATGTCCCCCTTTAACACCTTAAAAAAAAGGAAAAACCTATGGAGATTGCATAGCATATAGGTATCTTTAACTAGGTGTCCAGTTAATCTAATATTGGTGGTACAAATCAAATTAACCTATGTAGACATATTTATTTCATGAACCTAAAAACTGGCTATTGTTTTATATCTCATAACCCATCCAATGTTTGCATTATGACAAAGTCCACACATCCTAGTTAGATATTTTCAAAAGAAAGCGATTTAAAACTATCATGCAAAGCACCATCAGTAAAAGTGTACTTCTGTCTAAGTCCCAAATTAAAACATTCAAATGATCTTCGAATCTAACAATCAGTTTCACTGGCTCAAAATAGTTTCAGTGTAACGGTCACTTATTTTCTGTTCCGCACATGAGTGCAATTCTGTTCAACTCTCTTGCTCATGTGATTTCATATGAAAATAGCTTCTGCTGTGTTTTCAGAACTGAAGTTAAGGGTGTTAAACCAACACAGAGCAGTTTGCAACACATTTGGTTTTCAATGCTAATTTCGTTTTTTAAAATAATATCCTAATGTGTGCATTATTAATCAAGGGATGTGCTTGGTTATAACATTTAAAGTTGTTTGTTAAAGTTGCATTACACCCCTATGGAGGGTGTCACAGATACATTTGTGGCTTTGAGTTTTTTTCTCATTGACAATGTCAAATATTTTTTTTAATCAGAAATTCAGAAATTGTTTAAATACAGGTACAGCGCATTCTGTAGAAAAACCTTGAATCTGATAGGGATTTGTCAGCTATGTTATGTTTATCTTTGTGGATATCTCCACAAAGTTGTTCAGAGTTGAACTGTTCCTGTTATCCTAAGCATTTCATTGCATTGTTGGTTGTGTGTTAACCTGCATATGACGAATAAACCAATACAATACAATACAATAAAGGTGACATTGTTTGCATGGGGACATACAGTCAGATCTTGATAAAATATAATAGCATCAAAAAGTTTTTGTATTTTGATATCAATTTAAACATTGAAATCCACACACAACTTGATTTATTTATATTTCTTTTGATGAATACAGCTTATAGCTAATTAAACCTCCAAATTCTATTTAAAAGGATTTTTATATAGAAATATCTGCTGCAAAATATGTCTATGTTCTGTGCAGTGTATGCACTCAATACTTGTTCAGGGCTCCTTTTGCATAATTTAGTACATCAGTGCTGCGTGGCATGAAGCAGATCAGTTTGTCACTCTGCTCAGCTGTTCAGGAAGCCAGGTAGCTTTAATAATAACCTTCAGGTTGTCTGAATGGTTGGTTCTGGTGTCTCTCAGCTTCCTTTTGACAATATAGCATAGATTCTCTGTTTGGTTTAGGGAAGGTACGTCTGTTTGCCAAACAAGCAGAGTGATACTGTTGGGCCCAGCCGTGAATAGAGAACAAGGAAAGAACTGCACACAGAGAACAAAAGAGACTGATAAAAACAATGAATCCCAGAATGCACAGTATTAACCCATTTTTATAACAGCTCTCAGGGAAGAGGCGTCACAGCTGGAATCCCTATGACATAATACAGTTTTTTCCTCAAAAGTTTCTACAAAACTATGCCTGCTGCAGCTTTTCTTTCGCTTTGCCTGGAGTTCTCCACAGGCTGCATTGGGGGGACACATGCATGAACGTCTTGATCTCGCTTTGAAGAAACCTTGGGTCCAAAGTAAAGTACAATCTGCTGTTTGTGTATCTGGTGATCATACCATGGCCGAAAAGAGGACTAGCCGCCTGAACCTGGCTGTCTGAGCTCCTGCAGAAAATAATCTGAAAGGAATATAGATTCCCCAAGAAGAGAGAGTGTCCTTAATTATGCAGATGAAGTGGTTTTTCACCACTTCCAGAAGAAGACAGCATTGAAACTGCAGGTACTCATGCTGCCCCCAGGTGCGCCAGTCCAAGCAGATGCTCATCCCAGCCTCTAGACAGTGAGGTGCTGCCATGCAACTCATTGGCCCTAACAGGCATCCTTCATCCTTCTGACATGAGGTTGTCTCCGGGCAGAGAAAATTAATTCTGGTTAAAACAAGTTTAAAAATTGTTTATTTTATTGTGCTTGCTTTGTTTTTGTTGCTTAACTTGAGTGCTAACAAGCCACTGAGCCTGATGCTACAAATTTGTTTTGTAAAGTTGATGACTGAAAAGAGTCACTTTACTCCAGCAATGTGAGCTTATTTACCAGTGTTTTCTCTTCATCTCCTCCTGATAACCTGCATAAAATATGTCCGCATATTCGTCATAGCAGGTCGCCACAACTCATAAACACATTATTTGTATTAATGATATGTAAAGCTAAATGTTGGACCTATAGGAGAGCTCTGTAGCTCTTTTCTTTGTAGATTGGTAGTTTAATTAAATGTTACTAGCCTACTTAAAGAGTTTGTTGAGTTGAAGTATTTTGTTAATAGTTTTTTGTGTTTGAAGTTTCTCCAGGGTCACAAGTCTCTTATCTGTTATTTTATGGGTTGGAACGTCAAACATCAATTGTTTGGGAACTACTGGGGATAAAAAAATATTTTTTTATTGGCCTTATAATAATAACTATAATAGTAATATACTTTTTGAGAGAAAATTCATTTCAGGTTTTCATTAGTTGTTAGCCATAATCATTATAATTACCTGAAATAAACACCTAATATATATTACCGTGTATGTAATGACCTTTTCTAATATAAACTTTTTTTTCGGAAATAAAATAACTTTTCGATGACATACTAATTTATTGAGATGTTGTAATATGTAGAAAAACAACAGCCTTGATTATTAGCATCGTTACTGCTTACATGTTTCATGTTTTTCTGTTTTATATTGCAAGGCAATCCATTTTTTTTTTTTTACATTCTAGAGGTGTTCACCTGTTGTGGTAAAAATAATGTAACCACAGGCTTTGACCTTCGCCAAACACCACGTTTGTCTTCAGAGAGAATAAATCCATAAATAAAACACCTTTCTTTCTCTCATCTTATTTCAGACTCAGTCGTCAAATCTTTCTTAATTCGGTCATCCTGATTCTTGTAAAACTGTTTTCTCACACAGCAGGTACCTTTTCAGGGTATCATGCCAAGTGATGCCACCTAGTGTCAGGCCCTAAATAGATCAGTAATGACCTGTGCATCACTCTTTCCCAAGCCATCTTCACACTTGGACGAGTGCATAGAAAGACGCCCGTTCCAGTCATTAGTGGCCTCCTCTGGCGAGCCTGAAGCAGGAATTCACATGAAAAGTAAAAAACAAAACTAGAACACCAACCTCCAGACTGGGTGTTGCTGTGTTACTGGAGATGGATTTTCTCTCTTCACAGTGTGAGCCGCTGCCAAGGCTGAAATCAATCTTGAGAGGGAAAATAAAGAATGCAGGGGGTTGCCGCAAACCTGTGCACTCTCAAAAAATACTTTATATCGGCAACGTGGTGTTTAGTTAGAAGTTTAGTATTCTGTAAAACTGTACTATATAAAACTGAGAATTCTGAGTAAAATAACTCAGTAACTTGCTATTGTAGACATCAACTGCATTGCTGCTAACATCTGTTTTACTGCTTGCTCTCAAACGAAACAAGGGTAAGAAATCATCTATAAAATGGTTAAAATTAATTTTTTAGAGTAGAGATTTAACCTTACATGCAACAAAACAAGTAGTTCCTGCATAGTTAGTTGAGTTTTTGTACACGTGAATATTGGAATAAAGAGTCTAAGATAAATGGTGTGGTACTGTATGAGGTCAGAAAACAGATGCTGTGGCATTTTTCACTTCACATTCAGTGCATAATACAGAGCTTATGAGTACTCTTAGGTGGCCAAAAATGTGTTCACAAAACTAATCAGAAAATAAGGGCAACTTTTCATCAGTGCAGATAGAGCATATGAATAGTTTTGCATGTAAATAATGGTTTTATCAAGTCATGGCTGTGATATTTGCGTAGCACTTGCAGAAAAATCATAACATGTTCTTAGCTGAATTACTTGGTAAATGGTTCCAACTCGATGTCGTGTTGGACATTTTAAGCATGTGGTATGGTGAGGTGAAACAAGCACACAGAGATTTTCCACTGCATACTTGAAATTAATAAGCAGAATTCTAGGATGATTGCTACAATATTTGTGTGAACTTTACATTGTGATGCTCACACCCCATAATTTTTCATCATGTCCAAAAAAATCATGGCGGCCTGGCTTAGCTGGAGATTAAATTACATACGCTAAACTGTCAGATACGTAGAAAGGTGATGTAGGAATGTTATTTACTCAAAGCTGCATATTGAAACACACAATGGATCAATTGGAATACATGTACTAGATTTGGCATCTGTTTGCCTGATTCGATTGAACTGACTTTGTAAAGTGCCTTCAGATGATGTGTTGTGAATTGGCGCTAAATAAATAAAATGAATTGAATTGAATGTAGCAGATAGATTAACTTTAACCAAAGAAACTAACCATATAACTAACTATCAAGGGGCCCAAATAACATCAATTAAAGCCAACTTTTCAACATCTGTCACGTTTAAAATCTTTTTTTTTCAGGCCGACTGGGTAATGAGTTAACACCAGTAAAGTATACAGTTGCAATTGAAATTTGTTTTTAAATAAGAAGGCTCTTATTTGTGATAAATTTATGAAAATGTAAATCTTCAGTGAATGTGATCATTCCGGGACCTGCTGTATAAACACAGAAGAGCTCAGCTCCAAGTGTTTTATTATGAGTCTACATGTGTTGTTTTGCTCTTAACGTTGACCTTCGTTGTCAGTAAACATGAACTGTGAAAGATATGCTGACAAAGTACAAAAGTAGCTTTGTGAACTTTTGCTGTATTCATAGTTTGGTAGATACTTTCAGTTTCTATCTGACCCTATTATGCAAGTTAAAAAGACACATAAATAATAGCATGAACTTGTTTTTCATCAATTAATTTGGCATTTGCTTGTCCAAAATATTGTTTAAAAGTAAGCACAAAGCCCTTGTTTAATGCACTAATGTAACTTTAGACAATGTATGTTTAGTTTGTACACCTATTACTTCAAGTACTTTTATAATTGATAACATTTTAAGCTTTGTTCGATAAAAAATTGAGAATAACATTTGAGATGAAAAAAAAAACTGAAATATTTTACTGTAGCATTTACATAGAGTAGAACTAGGTGCAAGGTCTCGCTGGATAAAATTTTCACCCTGGATGTTCACATAGTGCAGCACACATGCAGACACATTAAAAACTCGGTCGCTGATGCCGTTTATATTAACTTTCGTTTTGGTATTCCTTTGTCTCAAACTGTTTTTTGTACTGACAATTTCACCAACTCAGCCTCCTGCTGTTTACGTTTAATGTCTGAAATCTGCTGGGAGTTATTTCATGCAGCTGTGGGGAAATCTATGTGCTCCCACCTGAATCTTTCTCTGCTGATAGAGGTTAAGTGGAAAGTACCGACTGAAAAACATGAAGCAAATTCTACTTGGTTTTGCACTTGATTTCAGATGAACTAAAATTTAAATAAGAAAGAAACAGCAAAAAAAAAAACTTTGCATAAACAGCTGCTCTTTTGTCCGTTGCAGCTTTCAGATGTGTTATTAAGAGATAATTGGAAAGGGAAACGGACACATAAGATGAATCTTTGACAGATGTTCTGGATCAATCCTCTGTCCTGGATTAATCCTCTAGTTTATACTCAGATTATATGTTCATCAGATCACTCAGGTGCCAATTAGCTCATGCTTTCCTGTTAAAATGATTAATTTCTTCACATCTTTTATCCAAAGTTTTGTATCCAATTATATATTCAGTGGGGTAGAATGAATTAAATACTATAAAGTCATGAGAGGAGGCTTCTTTTGCAGATAAACACCTGATAATCTAAAAAATCTGAAGAAATTGCTGCTCTCTAGTTGTTTATTATGTTGACTCTTACTGTTTTGCTTTCTCCTTTATGCTTTTCTTGGAAGCATGACTAATGCAAGTACACTGAGTAAATCAAGTGTCTTTATCTGCATTTAAACTTACTGACTTTGAACACATTTGAGAATTGAACACTAATACATTTTCAGAAATCAGTTTTGAAGAACTGGCCGAGAAATGTCTCCAAAACAATGATACAAACAGTTTGTATTAGTCTGGTAATATTCTGCTGCAGGAAGAAGGAGAGGGGAGCACACAACCTCTGGGAGTAATTAGACCTTGTGTTCTTTGGCAAGTACCTGACCAAGCAAGCAATCAGTCAGTTCATATGAACATTTATTTTTGCCACTTTGACTGGGTTTCCATCAGCTGATTGATTTGTTGCAATAGAACTGTCAGATGTGGCAGCTATTTAAGGTGTTTATCACCATGGACAATTATTTAATCAACAAAAAAGGATATACTTAAGTCAGGGTTAGTGGTGTGTTTTCCTCTGAGTTCCAAGTTGGAAAAATTAAGTTTAACGCATTCTGAAACTGGAATCTCTACTTGAAAAGCTGGAGAGTTTTCAGATGCCTCGAAATCCAACATATACGGTAGCTTCTGTATATATAAGACATACTGCAGTAATATACTGATTATTTAGCATAACCTCTCCTCATGGAGGTTCGCTACAGTTTTCGAATGCAGAAAAATACATATTTATTGAGTTATAAAGTTACAAGTAGTTATTCTGGTCATTGAGCACAAGAGTTAGCAAACCCTGCCAACTTTCTGGCTTGAAATTGGAAGAAGGTTTCAACTGATGTGACATCATTTACTGATCCAAGTCCCAAAAAATGAGGTAAATAGACCATAGCATAGGCCTACTAAAACACAATGAAGCCAAGTTGGTTTTACCTTTTTATTTGCATCACTAGTTTTGCACTTCTCTAGGGTTTATATGTTCAGCATATTCAGCGCTGTGCCGGGTTTCTTCAGTTTTTGCATTATTGTCTCACTTAAATTCAGATTATCAGACAAAGAAAGCCTTGAGAAAACATACAAGTAGTTTCAAATAATGGGTTCATATAATGAAAAAGATATCCCAATCAACCTCCCTTTTTAAATAACAAATTAATTGTGATGAACCACATTTTCTGGTGCAATTACACTAGTCACATCCAGGCATGATTATTGCCAGAGCTTCAGAATTAATCTCTTAAACCCCAAGGGGTTTTGGTGAAGTTTGTGCTGGAAATAACATGCCCAAATCTAATTGAGTTTATCTCAGAAATTACAAAACTCTATTTAAATAATCATCATGTTAATAATTATGTTTTCAAACGTGAGTGATAATTCTAGTATTCCTTTGCTGCTGATTGAGTCAATCCTGGGTGGATTGTGACAAAACTTATATTTTTTGAATTTGTAAGATCTCTGCTTTCAGCAGACATGCTGGTTGTGTTTGTAGAAGCCGTGTGGTAAACAGCTGAGACGCCATTTTGTGGAGTTTGTTTCCTTTTCAGGTTCAATTGCTTGTAGTTTTAATTGTGTTTAAAGTTCGTAGAAATGGTTTTATATCAGCTTTTAGCCAAAGGCAATTTCTAAGGCTTTAGGACTCTAGTGAACCACAGTGAGAGCCATGATCCACAAATGGAGAAAACAAGGAACAGTGGGGAACCAGTACAACATCTAAAGCTCTGCAGACCTCACTTGGCTCAGTTAAGGTCAGAGTTCATTGTTCGACAAGAAAGAGACTGGGCAAAAAAGACATCTATGGGAGAGCTCCAAGGTGAAAACAACTGCTGATTTACAAAAATACAAACGCCTACTCACATCTGCCAGAAAAAAATCCTGAAAATCAGAAAAGGTTTTTGGAAAGTTTTCTGTGTACTGACTAGAGAACAGTAAACATTTTAGAAGCTGTGCAGCCTATAACATCTGGCGTAAAACTAACAAAGCATTTCATTGCCAAGACAGCCAAACTGCTGCTTCAGGACCTGGACAACTTGCTGTAATTATTTGAAAAATATGGAAGGAGAATATTCATTCTTCTTAGGCTCAAGCTAATGTGGGTCACTAAATAAGGTCACCATTTCAACAGATGGAATCTGTAAGGGGACAAAATATTGTTCACAGGACTGTAGGAACTGAAATTATTATAGCAAATATCGATACAACCTTAATAAAGATGTCCCTGATGCTCAGATGCTTTTTGTTGATGTAAAATTGCTTCATTAATATTGTATGGATTCAAATAAAATGTGGCAGAGTAAAACCTGAAGTACAGTACATGATGAAACATTGCTTTGCTGACCATTATTATCCAACAGCACATATTCAGAACATATATTTGTAAGCCAAAAGCAACTAAAGCATTACTTTTATCCTCCAATGTTGCATTAGTTTAATAGATGCAGGATTAGCACAACATGTGCTAACATGTTTCCTGACAGGTAAACAAAGCTCAGGGCAATGTATGCTTGCAGAGTTTCAGTATGCTGATAGACTATCTGAAGAGATGGGCATATATTAATAATTAGAATATGATATGAGTCATTACAATGCTTTCAAATGCATGCTGTTAGAGAATCACTTGAGACAGCTAAAAATAAATTTTTTTTCAGACTTGAAATACAATGGAGCGATGGGAGAATCATTATTTTTTCATGAGCAGACGGGACAGTTAATGTGTCGGAGCCGAGCAGACCGACTCTAAGCGCCCTACATACTTTCATAACTAGAGCGAAAGAGAAAAAGGAAAAGACAATTAGCTGGGGAGAAATGTACTGTCACATGGACTTAACGACATCCTGTGAAGCATATTATTGTCCCACACATTCTGTCTGGGTATTTGCTGTACTAACACAAACAGAGCAGGCATGGATATTAAAATAATTTGTTTAACAGGGTGGTATTCACTTTGACGAGGCTTTCTTCTTCATTGTTTTATATCGACCACACAAACAATACCAGATGAATGTGGTTTATTCTGTCAGAACAGGATAAAGCAAGGCAATGTTCTGCAGAAGAATAGTAGTTTTCTTTACTGAGTGGATTGGAGCATGGTCTAAGTCTAGTAATCTTTGATGGAATAAGTAGATCTTCTTCACAGTGCGCTAAAATCTGACTTTACTCCAATCCTGCTTCTGGGTAGCGCTGCTAAATATACCACAGTCATCTAAATGGATCCTGGTACTATCCTCCAATCTTTAATTCTGCTCTGCTAAATCAGCCCTTCTGTCTCTCTCAGTAGCAGGGAGTCTTACTAATTACCATTTCAAATCTGTAGTTTGGCTTCCAATTCCCCCTCATTATAACTTAGGGGAGTCTGGCCAATTTGGGAGGAAAGGAAACAAGTCTTCAAAGCCCATACAGAGCTACAGTGAAATTGCACAGCGCTGCTCACACCACACACTCATAAAACAACAATGGCTGCTTTGGCAGTCAAAGTGGTCACACATTGGGTTCATCTGTATGCCGGGTCATAATAATGCATACATGTTGTGAATGCAAAACAAGCATCAGTCTGATACTAACACTTATGTGAAAATAATTACCAGCGTGCTCCCAAGAAAGCCACGAGTAGTGAATTAAACATCAGCACGGCTGACAAGCAATCACACTGCACATAAATGTATCTGCTGCCTACCTGTTGCGCTTGGGGTGCTTTAGCATAACAAGATGAAGTCGTGCTGGTAAATTATGCAGCAGGCCAGGCTGGTTTTCTTTAGTCCTTCAAATCATCTTAAGAGTATTTCACAATATTTGTTTTGTCATGCAAATCCTCATTGCTCAAAACCCTCTGATGGATTAGACAGCTTCTTTATTACCAAGGCGTAGAGCTCTTTGTTTCATGCCTCAGCGTTGCTATGTGATTTTCTTCTTTACTATTTGTGTCAATGCGCAATAATTTAGGTTTACCTAATAAAATTGTCAGTGAGTTTATATCTCTGTTTTGTGCATACAGTATACATGATTCATTGTAAATAGTGCCAGATGCAGTGAGGACGATTTGCTGAAGGTAAAAGTGAGCATCAAAATGAGGAAGAAGGAGGATTTAGGTAACTTTGAGTGTGAAACGATTGTTGTTGCCAGAATGTGCGTGTGATTATTTCAGAAAGTTCTGATCTCCTGAGATTTTCACTTACAACTATCTCTCAGGTTTACAGGGAATGGCTCAAAAAAGAGAAAATGTCTTGCACTTTACAATAACACTCTACTCCTGGGGGATGTAGTACATGGATCTGCAGGCGACAAATCTGCAGCAAAAGAATGATGAGATCATAACAATATGGACCGAAAAAAACTAACGAAGTCTAATTAAATCGCTGCCATAGAGAATTAAAGTGGATCTAAACCCAAAAGAGCTACAAAAAGTATACCTAATAAAGTAATCGATTGCTCCTGGATAATCATAGATGGCTCAGTTGTTCTTAAAAGATGCTGGTTGTGTAAAAAAGCATTGTTAAAAGCATCTACAACTTTGGTATTGATGTATTTATTTCACCATGTTTTTAGTAAAAACCTGAAGCAACCAATGTTGCATAATCACTACATTAAACAATCAAGGCCTATATTGAAATTGTTCTTGTCAAATGGTAAATTCTATTGTAAATAATGTTACTGTTAGGATCTGTAGAAATTTGGTTCTGTTGTTTTCTTTTGCCTTTAAGTAGATTATTTTGTTACCCATGTTCTGCTTAGTGACTACCCCTGTGTTCCTTTGTAATGTTCACATTGTAACCTTGTAATTTCTAGTCATTTTCCCTCGAGTCCTCCTTATGCTCTCTCTTGTATTCACTCAGTGGTAGATTCTTCTTATTGTCATTTTCAATCTCATTGTGTCTCTTCTGCCGACTTATTTATTTGTTTCTGTAAGTTTTTGGACCATTCTTTTCATTAAACTGTACTTTCACATGATTCTGCCTATTTCCTGCCAACATTTGGGTCCAACAAAGTTTTCACTGTGGTTAGCAGAAAAGAACACAGTATATCCACAGCACCCTTAAAAGTAATAAATGACCATTTTTACTGACTTTACCTAGACTTTTGACACATTGGATCATCTCTTATTGAAACAAAAATGTTTCAGCATCAGTCTATCAGAGCATTCTGTTATTTGACATGAAAATTCTATTTCGGTTTGTGATTCCTAGGCATCTCCTCTAGCTTCATTCGTGCAGCCAGAATATTTCCCAGGGATCAGTTCTGGGGCCTCTCTTCTTCATTTAAATATTATAAATTTTGACTGAATAGTATTAAATACCAATTTTCGATACTGTGATGTACTATATTGTATAAACTGTCATACTGTAAGTACATTTTGTGTATTTTCTAATTAGTCCCATGTCGATCAATTTAAATTAGTCTTTAAATATTCCATCTGTCTGACTGAAGTTGAGTCAAAAAACTAATTCTTAGGACGCTATATTCCTTCAAGTCACATCTAAGCAGTTGCTAAAAACTGAGGATAATACTTGTTTTTTTCTTTGGAGTTAACGCTTGTCTTTATTTTGGGCTAAAAAGACTTTAATCTGCTTCTTTTACGCATTTGCTGGTGAAATGGAGATCTAATTTAAATGAATATCTCTTCACAGTGCCTAAATCCTCTTGAAACAGTTTAAAGAAAACCTCTGAAATTCATCTCAAACTTATGTATGTTGTATTCTATCATTGGTGGTTCCTGCTGAAAATCCTACATCCTCCAAAAAATTTCAGGAGCTGTCAATGTTTGTTTACGTAACATATTCTATTGATAGTGCTGAAGAGTAGAGGAAAAAAATCTAAATTCTGCTCCAAGATTCTTGGAATTGGCTCAGATTCAGAAGAATTTAAAAGAGCTTGACTCACTGAGCAAGTTTGCACAAATTTTAAACCTGAGAAATACTTTTTTGATTGATTTTGTTTGATTTCACTATTGGACATGTCATTAGACTCATTTTAGGTTTGTTAAAAAATTTTGTGACTGTTTACATTTATAATGTGTTTCACTGCTGTTTTTAGCTGCTGTCATTGTGGCCGGTACTCTTTTGCAAATTAGATTCTAAAGCTCAATTTAGAGTCTTTCCTGGTTTATTGAAGGATAAAAATTGAATACTAAAATACTAACATGGATAAAAACAGGTTGTTTTATTGCTGTTTTTTTCTTCCAGTTAAGCCCAAAATTATACACTCCACTGTAAAATACGGATTTAAAATGTAATCCGTTTTTGGTTACATTTTATTAAAGAACGGTATGTCTAAAGTAATTTATACCCTTCTCAATAATCAGTAGAAGAATCTGCAATCAAACCCTCCTCATTATTGCAGACAGATTTGATGCTAGGTAACTATAGATAAGTAAGAAGTAATACTACTTCTAGAAGAAGACAGAAGAAACAGGTTGATAAAATGTAATGATTACTTTAAACCATAAATCTGCCAGGGGTATGAATAATGTTGTGCTTGACTTCATGTGGTTGCCTTGGGTTGCTGTTCAGCAAAATGACAAAAGATTGTTACCTCAAACCTACTTTATATTTACTTGGACAAGCTTAATGCCCTTAGTATCAGAAGTAATGCTAAAACATTATGCTAGAAAGCATATAATTTATTCCTCATTGGTTAAAAATTTTGATGCAAAACTTTCCAAATGATTAGTATCCAAAACTTTTTTGTACCACTATCAGTCTGACTTTTTTGGAGTGGTGATCTGGTTCTTGGTTCAGAGTGCAGCATTTAGTACAGGTTTAAATCGCCTCTCCCGGCTTTTCCAAGTCAGCCTGAGGCTATTCAAATGTCTTGTTTTATGTATGTTTTCCCAAGCTGCACAAATCATGGCAGATTTCTTTCACTTGGTTTTTTCTTAGCACCATATTCTGCCAACACTTTATGGGGGAAAAAATAATAATAATTACAAGCTTTATGCACTCCATAACCATCAGTTTTCATTTGTTTATTTTATCTTATTTTAACTTATGTTTATTATCCTATTAAATATTTAAACAAATTTTGTTTGCTTCCAATCCATTTCTCATTTTGAACAGTTTTTCAGTTTGACATTTACAGTTTAGAACCCATGATCCAGAATACCGCTGTTCCTTTAGAAACATGAGTGAGAAAACGGCCATAACAATAGGTTTCTTCTCTTGAGCTACTGGAGAAAGAGGATATGAGAACAAGTGAAAAAATCCTTAACTAAGGCATACTTCTAAGAAAGCTGTGCTGGCTTTCACTGCCAAGCATGTTTATACAGGTCCTTAGAATAGCAGCGAAAAAAATTGGATCAGATTGAATTTCAGTATTGGTAGCTTTACACTCATTCTTGGTAAGAAGAAAAAGAGGAACAAAGAGACAGGCCAATTTTTTTTTTAGGTCTTTAGTTTTGGATTCTGCATGTCCTTTGCAAAGACAAACAAGTGGTACGGCAATCACCACCACAAGTCGAAACAGGTATTACAAAGAGTCCTGTTCCTCCCTTATTCCTGGTTGTGTGGCTGTAGGATTCAGTGCATGTGCAGCCTCCAGTAAAATAGTTGCAGCATCTGTAAAGTGGTCTGTTTTGATAGCAAATTATAGCCAGTGAGCTATATCATTGTAAAGTAGCTCATTTTCCAGTTTAGCTAAATGTAATCTTATTGTCTGTTTCAAATAGCACAGGTGTACGGACATATCCCTGCCAAACACGTACATGACTATTTGTTTTAATAATTCATCAAGCTGGTCTTTTTGCCTCTGACCACATTCTTAACTGACAACGCAAAATGGAAGCCTAAAACCTCTCAAACACATTTAATGATCTGTCACCAATTTAAAAGCTTGGGAAAAGCCAGATCAATATCAAATTAAAATGTATTTTAACCCTTGGAAGTGCAGCTATTATTGTATTATTCTATTTAAAGTGTAAAAGTTTTTGCTCCACATGTTTTATTCTATATTTGATCAGTGATGTTCAAGAATCCTGTAGAAGAATTCATGCAGTACATAATAAGATTAAAGGAAGAAGATGCTCTGCTTTAGGTAAATACAGTACACTAATAAAAGAAGACATAAATCAACTGGATTTTACATCAACTAATTTCTTTACGTATTTATATAGCATCTGCCATTTCAGGTCAGTTCAGACGACACTCCAAGCCATTCTAATAAGTCAGGTTATTTTATAAACATGCCACTCCAGGCACAAGCCAGAAAAGTTTCAAATATGGCTGCTTTAAGTACTGAGCGCATATCTGTCATACACACGTGCAATATCAGTATTCATTACACACACAAATCTGTTGCATTATTGCTCATGTATAGCGGTGTAGAAAGGTATATCTTTTTCTGTACAGACTGGATTTTTTTTATATTTTACAGTAGATTACTCTCTCTTTTGTAAATTATTCGTGTATTCTTTATATACTTTTTCACTTGTGTGGATTTTATATTTAAATGTCATTAACAAGAGATTTTCAGTGTGGGATGAACAAAGGCTTCTCTTCTCTTCTCTTCTCTTCTCTTCTCTTCTCTTCTCTTCTCTTCTCTTCTATTCTGTTGTATTCTATTCTAAACATATGTAATAAGTACTATCAGACATATCGGTTATCTGTTGTTCCAGTGATAATGTTAAGCTCAGAACAGCATAGGACCCCAGAATGCAGACTAGCAGGCAGCATGACGGTAAGTGCAAAAGGATTTAATTAACAAAAACTCACTCATAGAAGAGGCAGGAACGAAACAATAAACGGGCAGGCAAGACAGGCTTGGCATGATCCACAAAACAAGACGTGAGCATGATTTGGAAATGATTCCGCGATGAATAACTGAACAGGTGTGTATATATGGAGTGTGAACCAGGTGGAGCAAGGAGACAGATTAGCTTGGAGCAGGTGAACCGAATAAAGATAATTAACAGACAGAACAAAACGTGGCTGGAGCAAAAACAGAGACTCTTGAAAACAAACAAACAAAAGCTAAAGCATGACCAGAACCAAAAACCAAACTTGACAAAAAATGAACAAGACTAAAACATGACCAGAAAAATAAACAGAAACATGATTCAACTTGAACTTTGAATAAGACCAACAAAAACCCAAGAACACCCACAAATCATAACAGACAACTTTACAAATGCTCATGATGTACATGAATGTTGTATACATTTTTGGCTTTTCATGACGCATTTAACCATTAATTTTTTTCCATTGTTTTTTTTCCTGGGTGGGATGATTACCCAACAAACAACTTCAATGAGCTTTAGGAACAGAGCTGTGGTGTGAGTCTCTGTCCTGTGATGGAGAGTTGACCTCTCTTGGGTGAATCCTGCTTTTCGTCTATTGACTGCTGGAAAGATCGTGGAAGTTTGGTGTACAACTCTGAAACTATCAATATATGTCGAAAACTGTTCACAGTTTAGATATGTAGATATTGTCACATATTTTATTAGATATCCATAAGAAAGACTCACCTCTTTACATCCCATCAGCAAGCTTCTGGCATTTTTCTAGCAGAATATTTGACGCTTATTTGTAGAATTGGTAGAGTTTATGTTTGATCTCAGTACAGATTGAGACTTTAGACATAATCCACATATATACAATCGGGTTAAGGTCAGGGCAATTGCACAGTGTAATATTAGCCTGTTTTCACCGTTCCAAAACCATTTTCTTTCCTTTATGCAATGCACAAGAAGGTAAAAGTCTAAACATTTTTGTTCAGGATGTGGGGGGTCGACAGAGATGTTAGCTGTCCTTTTCCTTTTTTCTGACCCTAGACCTGTACAGATCCTGGATGAAGGGAAGGTAAACCCTGATGCAGACCAAAACCCTCTGCAGACCTTATTGTTAGTTATAGTTTGGACCTGGCCTGTTTTGTGAATGAGCAGAACTACACGGT
The DNA here is from genome assembly GCA_036173005.1 of Crenichthys baileyi. Taxonomy (NCBI): domain Eukaryota; kingdom Metazoa; phylum Chordata; class Actinopteri; order Cyprinodontiformes; family Goodeidae; genus Crenichthys; species Crenichthys baileyi. Next base: position 476,503 of record JAHHUM010002030.1, on the reverse strand, counting down.
GACGGATGAACACAGGACAGACTGAATAACGGCAGTGTAGAAGTGTAGAAGAAGACCAGCAGCTCCTGTAGAAGGTTGTACTTCTTGGGTTGTTGTAAGAAGTACAGCCTATGCTGAGCCTTCTTCCAAACAGTGTCTATGAGTGAGGACCGCCGCAGGTCCCGAGAAAATGTGGCCCTTAGGGATCGGATGTGATCCACAGTAGACACGGTGTTGTTACCGAAACAGACCCTCAACATGATGCAACCATCTTGCTTGCCTGTTGGTACAGTGTTGTTAATTTAAAAAAAATACTTACTTTGACTCTTGCAAACATTCTTATTGTCACTGTGATCAAAAATACAATAGTTTTTCTCATCTGACTTTAACACTTTCTTTTTTCCAAAAGGCATTTAGCCTGTCCATGTAAGCAGCTGCAAATTTCAGTCATGTTTGAACTTGTCAGTGACTGTTGTTAAACCACTTTCCACTTAATGGCAAACTTAAGCCTTGGTGGTTCCTGGGTTCATCCTGCACACTCTGACCAAATGCATTTTATCACAAAGTGACAGTTTTGGTCAGATGTTTAAAACTCAGACGAAACTGGGTGTCCAAACAAATGACAATGATCCCAAAGACACATCAAAACTGGTTTGGAATAAATAAAGCAGGTTAACATTAAGCTGCTGGAATGTGTATTGGTAGTTTATGTGATTTGTAGTGTAATTATCAAATTCTAGAACAACAGGTATAAGTAAATCTAAAAACATTTTTGAACTTTGCTCCTTTTAAACAATATATAAACAACCAAAGAGTAAACAAACATACACTGCCTTTCGTATGCATATTGTATCATATAAAAATATATATCTTTATTTAATTATTGATGCATTTTGATGGACCTTTAAAAGACCAGCTACAATATTTGTCCTATTCACACAATGGTAAAAAACAATAAATACAGTTTATTTTTTATTTATTTACAGTAATCTGTGATGAAATTTGAGTTCCAGCTCATGTATTACAGCATGCAGGAGAAATACAATTTTCAATTGAGTCCAGTGGCTTAACGGGAGACATTTTCTGACCAGCAGGCAGCGACTGGGCACATCTTGATCAAACTGTACTCTAAGTGTTATTCAATGGTTGCCTCCTGTGGTGCTCAATTAATTAGGTATAATCATTTTGTTGCTACATTAGAATCTGGGAGCATTTTGTTTTCTGTTTTCTTGTTGGGAGGATAAGACAAAAAAGGCAGCACAAGCCAAATTTCACACATCAGACACTCAAATTCTTTTGTGTCTGCAGCCTCGCGATTGGCTGTTAGGAAGTATGGAGTAGGCGTTTGTATCTAAAAGTAGATTTACCGAATGCTGGCTGGATCTGAATTGTTTAAGCCCTACACTTGGCCTGAAAGTGAGAGCCTCGTGGGGCATGTAGGCATTCAGCAGGGCCTTGTGTGCGCACTAAATATATTAATGAGTAGAAATTTAAATATGCCAACTCTTTTAACACCCTGTTCAGCAGACAGCAGAGGGTTGCACATTTACACGGCAGACTGGGCATCATACACACAGACCTGTCCATCAAATACTTGGTTGTCATGGAAACAACCTAGTTCCAAACTAGCGCCAACCGGGCGTGGTAACATAATGGACCAGACTGAGCCGTGCCTGCCTGCATGCCTGGGGATATGCTGCTTTACAGGCAACAACCATCCTCGTCCTTGTCTTTACCAGTTAGACAGAATAGAACTGCAGGGAGATGGAATGTGACACTGCATCAGCCTCTGGTACCAGAAATATACACAGGCACAGGACAAAGTTACAGTATGCAGGCTCAGTTATGTGCTCAGAGCAGTGCTGTGTGCTCTACTTCCTATTAAAATAGACAGGCCCAACTCTTTCTCCAATGTTTCTCAGGAGATATTAAAGTAGCTTTAGAGAGGATGACATTGAGGCTTCCAAAGAGCTCAAGAAGATCTATGTAATCAGCAACAGGCAGTCATTAAAGGTGTTACATCCCGCTTACATCAGTCAAATAACAAGGAGATTATTGCCAGAGCAATGAAACAAAGAGATGTAGAGCTAGAAAAAACACGTATAGAAAGAGAGGACATTGGCGCTTTGAAACAAATGGGCAGGGTGGCTACTTTTTTGGCCTAGGTGGTGTACTTAATGGGTTCTAAGGGTGGTTTATTACTTAGAATTTTAATTGCAGAACTATACACCTTAAGCTTCTTTCCACCTTCACATTTAAATAAACCTGACAGAAAATTAGAGTATTTACAATGTTTTACAATGGTACCTATTTATTTGCCTTAACAATCACAGCAACACTGATATTGAAAACTACTGTAAACAGAGACTTCAATATTTAAAAGCTTGAATGGTTGCAGTTCTAAGAAAACAATGGTTAGGATTGCCCTCCTACACATTTGACTTTAACCTGAATAACTGGGTTGCCACACTTTTTTTTGGACACCCCAAAGCCTTCTCCAATTAAAGCTTAGCAACTCAGACACCACATATGCCCCACTGCTGCAAAACCAATACTATGCTCCAGCAAAGACTCAACAATAATAATATTACTTAATTTCATGGTATGCTGTTCAGACTCTCTGTCTGCACATTTTAAAATCCACATGCTACACCGTTGAGCAGATAGCATGCCCACCTACTGGAAGAGCCAGGGGACAGTCCCAAATGGTCAGTTAATCCTTAAATATAGAAAAAATAAATAAAAAAAGGCAGTGAGGAAACTTTTTTGGTTATAGCCCTAATCTCAATATGTGGATTGTACAAAATGGTGACATATCAAACACACACCACTGCTAAGACCAGGACATGATGCTCCATGTACCTCATGGAAGTCTATAATACACAGCAGACAGTGTTGTACAACCTCTGCTTGTAAACATGTCCACTGTTGCTAATAGTGGATGGTCAGTGAGCACACAATTCTCACTGTTTGCAAATGAAACATGGTTTGGATGGGATTTCATTCTTACGAGTTGTGCCTACCAGAGTAAATAGCGCAAGTAGTTTTAAAAAATGCACCTTTAATAAAAACAGATAAACTAAGACTAAGATTGAATATCGATGTTCCTAAGATATGCCGAAATGTGAGATATAACAAAAAAACTCAGCTTGGTGATGAGTGTGAACACACATTGTAATCCATGCAAAAAAAAACTGAAAACAACTAATTGCTGTTTTAAAAAGTGTGAAGCCCAAGAGGACTTTAGTGTGAGGGATACAAACTGCAGAGCGCAGTCCTGAAGCACAGGAGACTTTAAGAGAGCACTAAAAGTGACAAAAGGTGAGCTGAGGCAGTTTGCTATTGCTGTGCAGTGAGCCTGTGGGAGTGCAGCTGCCATTTCCTCGGAAGTGACAGGTACAGTGTGAAGAGATCTCAGGCATCTCCTGGGGTCAGCTGGGAAAACAGCAGCACAGATTAATATAGCAGCTGTGTGTGACAGCGACTGGCACAGCCCAAACACCCTGTGGATTAGCTGCAAAGAAAAATATATATCAGTGAATGAGTTAGACTTTACATGTAGAAATGTGCCTTCGGAATAGTATACTTAGAAGACAGGGGTTTCAAAAAACTTTTTAAATAGGTGTTCATATCAGTACTGATACAAAGTACAATTAATGATCTTCTTATGTTTGTCCTCCTAAGTTGACTAATGCAATAAAATCTATTCCCTTTTTTAGGGAGTTCTCCACAATGGCTGTTTCACACTCACGACTAGACCCTCCTGGTTACTACATGGTCCATATCTATTGCCTTGTCTTCACTGTGAACTCCCTTGCATCATGTCTGTAAACTTGCCTTTGTTACATGACCTGCTATCACCTGTAAGTCTACCAGTTTGTATTATGAAAAGACTAATCTACTCACCATGTGGCTCCCATGCCCTTGTCTGCACTTTGGTCCACCAACAGACCAGCACTCCATGACAGAAGGGTCCAGTCATGAGCAATAAAACTAGAGAGTATAAATGCAGAGCCAGGGAGGAGATCTGATCCGTAAACTAGAAGATCTAATCAGGTTAAATGTGGAGCAGCTGGTGGCAGGGAGAATGCAGCAACTGAAGGAGGGAGGCTAATTACCACAGATAAGCAGGGACATGTAAATGCTGGAGGATATCAAACAGCTAAAGGTACAGGAATATGAGAAATGAGTAAACAATGTAATGAACTAATATAAACAAGAAGGAAACAGATCTTTAAAGACATTCAAACTAAAACACCTAACTGTCAATGTTCGGAGTTGGTTTGGACCAAAATGCAAGCAAGCACTAGGGAGCCACATGGTACGATTTAATCTTCTTTCTTCTTTAATAATGATAAACGAAGGACTTACAGGAATTGTCAAACAACGACAAGGAACCAGGAGACTTCAGGAAGACAACAGGTGAGAAGTATGGCATGCATGACGTGAGGAACCAGCGGAGAATAATTAGAACAACCAGGTATATTAACAGGGAGAGGAGAAGAGTGGAACAGTGAGAGGAAGCAAAGGTAATCAGAGAAGAAGAGGGAACAGGTGCGGGAACTGGCTGGGGAGACTGAGGGAATGAATGGTTACTATGGTGACAGGAGGCAGTTTATCCCTAAACCCCTTCCGAAACTCTGGAACTCGGGTGAGAGGCGGTTCTTCCTTGAACCCCTCTCGAAGCTCTGGAATTCGGGATGGAGGTGGTTCACCCTTGAACCCTTCTCGAAACTCTGGAACTCAAGATGGAGACCTATCAGCTGGCTGTGGCTCTATAATCTTGCCCGTCAGCCGGGGCCCTGAAGACTTGATAGTCAGCTGGGGCTCTAAGGACTTGGCTACCAGCTGGAACTCAGGAGAGTGGTACGGGGACTGCTGGAACTCAGGAGAGTGGTGCTTTAACCGCTGAAGTGCTTGGGAGCAGTGCTTTAACCGCTGAAGTGCTTGGGAGCGGTGCTTTAGCTGCTGAAGTGCTTGAGAGCGGTGCTTTTGCCACTTGAGCTTGGAAGGGCGGTGCAGGACCCTGGAGATGCTACGGATGAACCAAGAAACTCTGCTGTGGCGCCCTGACGATCTGCAGCGGAGCCATGTAGACTTGCAGCTGTGCCCTGGAGCTTTATAGCGAAACCAAAGGGAACTGTAAGGAAGGTCTCTTATGGTGTCATTGGTCAAAGCATCAGAATGAGCTTCTGTGGGAACTGACGTAGAAGCACCGAACCGACCCCCCCACGGAGGCTGATGCGGGAGCGTCGAACTGGGCTTCTGATGTGGCAGATGAGGAGGCGTCGAGCTGCGCTGCCATGAGTGTGGAGGGTGAGGCCGAGGCATTGAGGTGAAATTCTGTGGAGATGGACATAGAAGCACCGAGCCGACCTTCCACGGAGGCTGATGCGGAAGCATTGAGCTGGGCTTCTGAGGTGGCAGATGCGAAGGCGTCGAGTTAAGCTCCTGAGACTGTGAAGGCAGGAATGTCGAGTTGAGCTTCTCTGGAGGCGGAGACCGAATCATCGGGCTGAGCAGTCGCTGAGACCAGGGCAAGGAGCCGACCCTCCGCGGAAACAGATGTGGAAGCGTCGGAACGAGTCCCTGGAGATCAAGCAATTGGGGTTCCCGTCCAACCCACCTCGAGAGCTGAAGCTGCAGTGTCAAGCTGGATCTCCGGGGAGGCTGACATGGAAGTTGGGAGCTGAACCTCTGCTGGATCAGACACTGGGGCTGAGACGGAGGTGAGTGTTTGTTTGTTTATTTCCAGGAATAACCTTTGTCGCTCTGCCTCGAGGGTCTCAAGGGACCAAGAGCTCGGAAAACATCGTCCCTATTTCACCTTCCAATCGTTTAACTGATCCAGCACCTTTAGTATATGTTCCGGTGAGCCACGAGAATCCAAGAGATGAACCACTAAGTACGTGACGACCTTACGCCTTTTCAACACCCACTGCATAAAATCCAAGGAGTACGGGGTTATGGGTGCGGGAAGGTCAACAGAGGGTTTGTCTGGTTCAGCTAAGGCTGCTGCGGTTGTCATGGAAGGTTCGCTAACAGCTACCGGCATGGAAGGCTCAGTGGTGGCTTCTGCTGGCGTGTGCGGCTTGGCAGCGGCTGCTGCAGGAGTGGAAGGCTTGCTGGCTGCTGCTGGCGTGGAAGGCTCGGCTGAGGCTGCTGCTGGTGTGGAAGGTTCGGCTGAGGCTGCTGTGAACATTGGTGACTCGGCTGAGGCTGCCATAGTCGTGGATGGCTGGCGACGTCGGCGTGAGGTGGAGGAGACTGGAACTGGCTGAGAGGAGCAATTGTGGTCCGCGTTATGTTCCAAAGTTGGTTGTACCAATCGGGATTCCTCAATTTCTTTAAGCAGCAGGCGAGAGGGCAGGATCTCAACCTTTTCACCATACATCGCCCTTAACTCCCTTTCTTGCTGTTGCACCCATGAGCATAGCTCGGAGGCTCTGCCTGCTTGGTCCATGTGATGGCTGGTTCCTACTGGCAATGTTCGGAGTTGGTTTGGACCAAAATGCAAACAAGCACTAGGGAGCTACATGGTACGATTTAATCTTCTTTAATAATAATAAACGAAGGACTTACAGGAATTGTCAAACAACGACAAGAAACCAGGAGACTTCAGGAAGACAACAGGTGAGAAACATGGCATGCATGACGTGAGGAACCAGCGGAGAATAATTAGAACAACCAGGTATAAAAGCAGGGACAGGAGGAGAGTGCACCAATGAGAGGAAGCTAAGGTAATCAGATGAGAAGTAGGAACAGGTACAGGAACTGGCTGTGGAGACTGAGGGAATGAATGGTTACTATGGTGACCGGAGTGGGAGACACAGGGACACTGGAGAAACTAAACTATAAAATAAACCTAAGGGAAAATAGATCTAAAGATAAACAAACACTTACTCACAAGGAGGAGCATGGAGGCGAAAACCAACTACACCCAAAAATCCAAAACACCAACAAGAACGTAAAGGGAAGTAACCAATAATTATTACAACTGCCAGAGAGAAAGTAAACACATAGAACAATACAAACATAAGGAATCAGGGAGGACAAATAATCTAAAGGGAAACAAACCTCTGGGTAAATAATAACTGAATGGGATCTAAGGACAAGGGTAGGAACAGGAACAGGGAAAAGAAACTAATAAACTAGAAGAATGCCGCAAGAACAAATAACGTAACAGTAAACAAGCACAGAAACACTACGCGAGAAACTAAACTAGAAAATCCAAAGAAACGAAGAGAACTGTACTAATAATAATAATAATAATAATAATAATAACCAGAGGAGAAAACCATTCTAAGTAATAAATAAATGAGAAAACAACCACCAAGGGAACTATAGGCGAAGGGAGAAATAACTACTAAAACTAGGAGGCAGGAGAGAGAACAAAACTACCATCAGGATAACAGAAGGAATTAACAAACATAACTACTAAACCCAAAGAAATAGAAACACCTATCTGAAAAAGTAAACAAACACAAAACCAAAACAAAGTCCAAAATGGCAGATGCTGACACTAACACAGAAGAACCCAGTGAAATAACATAAATATCTAAACACAAGAATAAACCACGAATCTAATCTAACATAAATAACAATAACTAAACAGGGAACTGTGGAGAAATAGACAAACTCAAAACACAAACACATAACAGAGGAGGATTGACACTAATAGAAACATCCTGTCAAAACTTGGACCAAGTAGGCAGGAGATTTAAGAGAGGTCATACCAAACCATACCATACCATACCATACCATACCATACCATACATTACCATCTTTATTTATGAACCGCTTTAAAATAAACTAGGGTTCACAAAGTGCTATACATATACAAAATAACATAAAACAAAAGAAAACAGATATATCAAAAAAGACAAGTTAAAAATAGACGTGTTTTAAATAAAAATGTTAAAATAGAGCCAATCTCATGATGTGCAAAACGTTTTAGCAAATAAATGAGTTTTCAGAAGATTTTTAAATTCAGAGTGATGAGGCTTGTCTGACATGCAAACGCAAATCATTCCACATCTTTGTGGCAGCTACCGCGAAAGCGTGGTCACCTCTAAGTGAGGGGGGGCAGTCCATTAAGAGATTTAAAAGCCTAAAAGGACTTTAAAACAGACCCTGAAATGTATAGGTAGCCAATAAAGTGAAATTAAAATGGGGGTTATGTGCTCAGACGTTCTTGTTCCAGTTAAAAGCCGTGATGCAGCATTTTGCAGAACCTGCAGATGCCTAATACGCGCATTGCTAACCCCAAAATAAAGTGCGTTACAGTAATCCAGCCTGGATGTGACAAATGCATGGATTACTGTTCTGAAAAGCTGTCTTGATAGAATAGGCTTTACTTTGGCTAACTGCCTCAAATGGAAAAAGCTATATCTCACAACAGCATTTATCTGGCTATCAAGTTTTAGATGTGGATCCATCTTAACTTCTAGATTTGTAATGATCGGCCGAACATACTGAGCCAAATTCTCAAGATCTACGGTAGGGGCCTCAGATGTGCAATCCAAGACCATCACTTCTGTTTTTTGCTCGTTCAAGTGTAGAAAGTTTGAAGCCATCCAGAGACATTTAACCTTCCTCTGGTGTTAGCTTTCTGCTGCCATCTGTGGTGTTAGTGGGTCATTTTGGACCCGTGTATTAAATCAGCCATAAAATACCCTAAAATACCATGGACTTTTTTCCCCTCAAGGTTTGTCATAGCAATTATGACTTTTTATAGTGACAATGGCAAAAAAAGATCAAAGCACGTCTTGATGTCACTTACTCTTGTCACAGCAAACCTCGTGACCCCAGGGGTCATTTTGATGATGTTTGCAGCAGCTGTCCTTCCATGCACATCAGGAGGAACTGTGCTCCAACGGATGTTGCCACGTTCGGATTGGAATGATTCAGCAAGAGCAGCTTCAGCACCAGTGACCTCCTCTTCAGAATGATCAGTTGTGTCTGTTTCTTCCAATTGGTACTCCACATCATGTTCGTTCTCAGAGGCCTGCTTATCTCCATCGCTAAAATCCTGTGTGTCCTCTGCCTCATTTGCAGCAAAGATGTGATCCAAAGCTTCATTTACAGTGAATCTTCTCCTCATTGTTGCATCCTGTGAATTGGAGATGTGTAGTCTGCAAGTCACCACCTCTACACTCAAATGGCTTGACAAGCCTGGACATGTCTCCCTTTGTTTGTTCTCGCAAAAAGGCAAAGAGAAAAGCCCCTAAATGAAGCTCAAGTGGTTGGAGGAAGAGGCTGTTGGTTGATTGTGTGTTTATGATTTCATTTTTGGCATTTTTTATTGTTTTATAATTGAAAATTTTAACCAGGTCAAAAATGACCCGAACACCACAAAAATCATTTTTTTTCACCAGAGCACTTTATAATTTAGTAAAAAAAAAAAAAAAGATTTTATTTTGTTTAAATGGAAGTCCCTGACAAAGTCAAAAAGTTTCAATGCAAAAAACAAATGTATGAAGTACTTTTATGCATACTAAAACTCAAAACGGGTCCGTAGGGACCCTAACACCATAGGAAGGTTAAACAGAGAATCTAGTGAGTAACCCTTGTCATTTTTAAGAGGGAGATAAATCTGGGTGTCATCTGCATATAAGTGAAAAGAAACCCCATGTTTCCTGAAAATAGAGCCAAATGGTAGCAGATAGAGAGTAAAAAGAAGGGCACCTAATACCAAACCCTGTGGGACCTCATATTGAAGAGAAGCAGCAGATGATACAAACTCACTAAGTCTGACAGAGAAAGTTTGCTCTGCCAAATAAGATCTGAACCACTGCAATGCACTACTTCTAACACCTACCAACTGTTCTAAACTAGAAATTAAAATTGTATAATCCACTGTGTCAAATCCAGCAGTGAGATCAAAAAGCACAATAATAACACAGTCACCTGACTCAGTTGGTAAAAGCACATCATTATAAACTTTTAAAAGGGCAGATTCAGATTCATGTAATCATGGCGCTGTATCAACACCTCCTAAATCCCCCCAGTTCACCATGGTGAAGGTTGAAGGTTGCCAACCAGCTGAAGGATTGGCTGAGGGAATGGAAAAACTTTTTCCCCAGAGTAGTTTGACCCTGAAGATTATCAAGACTGAGCGTCAGAGAGCTCTGGTGGAAATCTCCAAGGGTCAGACTGACACATCCACTTCCGCCTCGGTGGGTCGGCTGGCCGCCTCCGCTCATGTCTCCAAGAGTCTGGCCGATGCTTCCACTCCTGCCTCTGAGGGTCCGGCCACTGCCTTTGTTTCCTTCTCTGAGAATCCAACCGCAAGCTTTATGTCACAGGCCACTGCTCAGCTTCCCCAAGTCCAGGATTCTCCGCAGGGTTGAGGACAAACCACCTGTAGCTCTGGATCCAGGGGGGTTGAGGAAGAACCGCCTCCAGCTCCTGATTCAGAGGGGTTCAAGGATGAACCGCCTCTAGCTCTGGATCCAGAGGGGTTGAGGACGAACTGCCTCCAGTTCCTGATCCAGAGGCCTTGAGGACAAACCGCCTCCAGCTCCTGATCCAGAGGGGTTCGAGGATGAACCGCGTCTAGCTCTGTATCCAGAGGGGTTGAGGATAAACCACCTCCATATCCTGATCCAGAGGGGTTTGAGGACGAACCTGCCTACTCTGTTTGCTCTCCGTTTGCTTGCATTCTTTTATTCTTAACATTTCATTTCTCAGCAGAACACTATAGAAAAGTTGGACTAAAATACTTTAATCCATGATACTCAAGGATTTTTTAAAGGATATTTCCAAGGATTTTTTTTTATCTTTATCGCTTTTGAGAGAAGGACCAGTCGACACTAGGAACAACTGCACTTTTCATGGCAGCACAAGCTAATCAGTACAAGATGCCTCCCTTTTCCACTACTACAAACTTCTCCAGAAAATAACAGTGATGGAAATGAAAATTCACTGGCTTGAAGTGAATGTGGAGGTAAATGCTGGGTATGGACATGACACGACAGCTGTATCGCTGGAACTCTCTCTCTGCAAAGTTAAAGAATAAATCCCTTCCTTCGGATCTGGGAAGACAGCTAACAGGAAGAACCCTGTACCTAGATGAAACAGCTTGGCATCCAATACAGAAAAAGTCTCTTCAACCTCAGCAAAAAGGAGTAAACAAAAGTGGACTGTTCTCACAACATACTACAGGAGCATGTCAGGCTTGGTATGGCAGAGGACCCCGGAATAAAGACGGACAGGAAGCACCGGTGGTGAGTGATATGATTTAATCTTAAAAAAACAAAAACCTTACTCACAAGAGGAGGCAGGAACAAAGCAATAAACAGGCAGGCAAGGCATCCGTAACTACCGGCTGAAAACAGGGTCATATGATCCAAAATTTTTCCGCCAGGAATGAAACATGATTCAAAACCTATCAAGAATAATAAGAAGAAGAAGAACCCAAAAACACCCACAAATCATGACAGAGCAAACCAACTGAAAACACAAGAATTCCGCTAGAAAACAGATTTGCTCCACTTCTGTAAGACTCTGACCCCCTGAAGGAAAGCTCATTGTTCACTAGCGAGAGGCATTAGATCAGATTGCCCTCTTAACGGTTTTCTCCTAAACAGCTTCTAAAAGTGCCAGCCACCAGGCCTCAAACTCTAATAGTGGGTGATGGAGCTGTAAATGAAATTAAACACTTTTGCAGCAAGAAAAAAGTACTTAGTTTTGTCAATAGCATGGTGTTTGATATCTCAGAAATAATATTGATAAATATGGAAAAGCATCAAACAGTGAAACACCCTATCATACACAGAGGTGCACTTGATGTGAAGCAAAAATCAGAAATCTTGAAACAAGATTTCATTCAGTTGCTGAAAAAAGTTCAAAATGACAAATGGCTTAAAAAGCATGTGCTGCAAAATATGTGAACCTTTCAACAATTTTAATATTTTCATGCAAAGAAGGCAACTTTTCAAGAAAGATGGATTTTGTCTGGAGTATAACTTTTCATTTGTAACATTTTCTATTTTGTGAATCCGACACCTGTCATGCCACGGAGCTGAGCGCAGCTTTGTGTTGTGCATGTGTAGGGTTTCTCTCTCTCATCTCCTCCTGCATGTGCGACAGGCAGGTGCAGCCACACAGCTGAAGATCATTTGGGCTAATCAAGGGGAGCTTATTAAGCAGCAGGAATCGGCAGCATCAGATTGTTAATACACCTGAGTGATAATCAGACCAGCAGACTTAGCTCTATCTTTCATGTTTCCTGACCTTGCTACCCTCATGTTGCTCTCCTCTCCTAGAGTGGAAAAAACTCCGAAGACCTGGTCCTGGACTCTTCCTTTCTGATGTTCCGAACCAAGATTCACACTTGGCTGAAGGTGCTCCACCAACCAAGAGTGTCCTTCAGCTTCCTAGAACCTGCAAGCTCCAAGGAGGTACTTACCTCTTCTCCGTATCACCTCCTTGCAAGAATCCTGCCTGTCCACATCTTGCCTTGTTTCAATAAATCTGTTTAACCTGAACTCTGCCCTGTTTATTGTTGCTCGCGGTAGAGTCAACTGGTCCATGAAAATGACATTACCAGCTGCCCCAGCCACAAACAGGAGACAAAACAACTGGGGGCCAGCCCGGAGGCCGTCCCCGGCAGATCCGGCGATCAGCAGGCCGGCGACATAGGAGCAGGCGACGTAGGGGCAGGCCGGCGACGTAGGGGCAGTCGATCAGACGGCCGGCGACGTAGGAGAAGACGATCAGACGGCTGGCGGCGGGACCAGGAGAACCCACGGTGGAGCTCAGAGGCGCGGTGCAGAAAGCGCTGGAACCCAGGCGATCAGTGCAGAGACTGCTGGGACCTTCAGCGAGGCCATGGAGATCTGCGGCGGAGCCGCTGAGGCACAGCATGCAGAGAGGGTGCGTCCTCGCACTCCTCAGGGACAGTGACGAGATGTTTAGCCGCATGCTGTCATTCAACCGCTGGCTGTCTAGGTGGTGTCCAGAAAACGATGTTGGTTACATTGATAACTGGCGAACATTTTGGGGAAAACCTGGTCTGATCCGAAGAGACGGCATCCATCCCACTTTGGATGGAGCAGCTCTTCTTTCTGGGAATCTGGCCGAATTTATTAGTTCTCCAAAACTCTGACAACCCAGGGTTCAGACCAGGAAGCAGGGTCGTAGTTCAACACTCCTCTCTGCAGCTTCTGTACTGCTACCCACCCATTACCCTTTTAAGACAGTGTCTCGCCCACGGCCAAAATTGAATAGATTAAAAAATAATCTAAAAGAAGGAATCAGGACAATCTCATAAAAATAAACACAACTCAGACTAAAAAGAAAAATAAAACAATTAAATGTGGCCTACTGAACATAATATCTCTGTCTTCAAAGACATTGCTAGTTAGTGACATGATTTCTGACAATCAGATTGATTTATTAACAGAAACCTGGCTGCAGCAAGAGGATTATGTTACTGTAAATGAGTCAACTCCTACTAATTATTTAAATTTTCACATTCCTCGAAATACTGGACGAGGAGGAGGAGTAGCAACCATCTTTCAGTCCAATTTATTGACTAGTCCCAGACCAATCAATAGCTACAACTCTTTTGAATATTTAATCCTCAGTTTTCCTCATCCAAATTGCAAAGCACTAAAACCACTTCTGTTTGTTGTTTTGTACCGTCCACCAGGCCCTTACTCTCAATTTTTAGATCAGTTTTCAGACCTTTTATCTGATTTAGTGTAAATACAGATAAAGTTGTTATAGTGGGGGATTTTTAACATTCATGTTGACACTGAAAGTGATAGCCTAAATATAGCCTTTAATGCTATCTTAGACTCAATTGGCTTTGCTCAAAACATTAACAAACCTACCCACCTTTGTCTTCATTCTCGGGACCTTGTGCTGACATATGGCATTGAGTGTAAAGACATAATTATATTTTATCATAACCCTGTCCTGTCTGGCCATTTTTTAATAACCTTTGAGTTTAATTTAACCGAGTACTCCACACCTGAAAGAAAATTTCATTATAGTAGATCATTATCAGACGATGCTGTAACAACCTTTAAAGAATCTGTTCCACTTTAATCTCCTCATTATCACTGAAAAACACAGTGGAGGGCAACAATTCTGTTTCTGCCCCTTCACAAATTGATTCTCTTGTTCATAGTGTTACTTCATCATTGCGTGGTGCATTAGACAATGCATCCCCCTTGAAAAAGAAGGTAATTATTCATAGGAGGCAGGCTCCTTGGTTTAATTTAGATCTGCGTACTTTAAAGCACAATGTTAGAAAATTGGAGAGAAAATGGCGCTCTACACAACTAGAGGATTCCTACTTAATCTGGAAAAATAGCCTACTGTTGTATAAAAAGACATTTCACCAAGCTAGAACAGCTTATTTCTCATCATTAATAGAAGAGAACAAGAATAATCCTAGGTTTCTCTTTAGTACAGTTGCTAAACTAACAGAGTCATAGCTCTGTTGAGCCATCCATTCCCTTAGATCTTAGCAGTCATGACTTTATGGGATTCTTCTTAAATAAAATTGATTCTATTAAAAATAAAATCTTTGACATACTGCCGAAGATGATTACTTCATCCTCAGCAAGTGAGACAACATTGGAAATAACTGTAGAACCTGATTTGTGTTTGGACTGTTTTAATCCTGTGGAGCTTCCTGAGTTATCAGAAATATTAGCTTCATCTAAACCTTCAACTTGTATGTTAGACCCAATCCCAACCAAATTATTTAAGGAAGTGTTCCCTCTGATTACCAGCCCCATTTTAGATATGATTAATCTATCTTTAGTAAATGGATATGTACCACAGGTTTTAAGGTAGCTGTAATTAAACCTTTACTTAAGAAACCTTCGCTTGATCGAGATGACTTGAAAAATTACAGACCTATATCCAATCTTCCATTCTTATCTAAAATCCTTGATAAAATAGTTGCTAATCAAATGTGTGAGCATTTACACAGCAATGACCTGTTTGAAGAGTTTCAGTCAGGCTTCAGAGCTCATCATAGCACTGAAACAGCTCTGCTGAAAGGCAGCCTTCCTCCCTCCCTGTTGGATGGAGTAAGGAGGAGTCAGGTTTAGCCTAAACCGGCTCAGTTATGGTTGAGGTGCAAACACACCCTCCATTTCTGCTACCTGTATGACCCCTTCTCTTTTCCAGTGGTTATAATCAGTCTGACAGAGAGAGGTATCCCGATCCTTGTGGTTTTTAGTATAACAATGACCATCAGTGGGATCCTTTGTGGGGTGCCTTGAAACGACATTGTTGAAAATAAGCGCCGTTTAACTAAATAATCTGAACTGAAACTTTCTGTGTAGTTATGCTGCTATAGGCTTAGGCTGCTGGAGGACATAATGACCACTTTCACCCTCTTCGCTACATTTTCACACTACTCTCCAATTTTGCATTATTTGCTGTTATTTAGGCTTTTAACTTTGTTCTCTCTCTTTTCTCTTCCTAGAAGCTACACCTGGCCTGACTCTGTGTCTACCTGTGACACCTTTCTGGAGAGGGCCATCGTCCGAGCTTCTGCTGGCAACAACTTAATGCTCACCCTCTACCAATGATCCACATGGCCCTGTCTTTTAGTGTTTAACCCTTTCTCTCTCCTAGACATGGCGATTGACTGAGCTTTTACTGTGACTAATTATATGTGTTCTATTTCAGACTCTAACCTTGAAAACTGGCTCAGAGTTTATCTGTTCTTTCTTTCTAGGCGAACAACTAAAGGAGCTACATCCACTAACATTTATTTTTCCTTCCCATAGAAAGTATTCCTGGATCAGTGCTTCTGTGTTCTCTTTGTGTCTCTGCTCTGTTCTCTCTAACCCCCAGTCGGTCGTGGCAGATGGCCGCTCACACTGAGCCTGGTTCTGCTGGAGGTTTCTTCCTGTTAAAAGGGAGTTTTTCCTCTCCAATGTTGCTGCATGCTTGCTCAGTATGAGGGATTGCTGCAAAGTCAACGCCAGTGACTGTCCACTGTCTCTACATGTTCATCCGGGAGGAGGGAATGCTGCAAGTCATTGACTGGATGCAATCTGATGGGTTTCCTTAGACAGAAAAACTTTTTATCCAATTTGAATAAAAAACTGAATCTGACTGCACTGTTCAATGATTAAGATTAATTGTAATGTATGTACCTGACTTTTGTGAAGTGCCTTGAGACGACATGTGTTCTGAATTGGCACTATATAAATAAAACTGAATTGAATTAAATTGAATTAAATTGAATTAAATTGAATTGAAGGTGAAGACAGCTTGCCCACGAACTCCTCCGAAACGGGAACCAGGGATGGAGGCAGTTCGTCCTCAGAGCCCTCCAGGACAGGACTGGGAACAGAAGCAGGAAGTGGAGGCAGTCCATCCACGAGCCCCTCACGGACAGGAACAGAGTGTGAGGGCAGCTCGGCTTGGGACACCTCCGGAACAGAACTAGGAACAGGATAGGGCTGTGCAGGCGGTTCATCCATGAACCCATCCGGAACAGGACCAGAAACAGGATCGGGGTGTGGAGGCGGTTCATCCATGAACCCCTCCGGAACACAACCAGGAACAGGATTAGGAGTAGGAAGCAGCGGCGATGGCTGATCAGGAGCTAAACCATGAGCTGGAAAACCACCTCCAGCTTCAGTGGAGAGGCGAGCGGAGGAGGGGGCAGGAGGCCTACTCATTGAATTGGTGATTTCTGCCAGGGCCCTTTGTCGCTCGGCCTCAATGGTGTGGTGAATCCGAGGATCAGGAAAAAAATCCCTCCTCGCATCGAGCCAGTCTTGAAGGCTGCCAGCTATTCTTTCTCCATGGTGAGCTGGGAGAGGTCACCAAGTGAGAAAATAATTTGGCCAGAATCTCACCCCTCTTGAATTTCCTCACCATTCCTCCCGCTTGGTCCCGTTGGCTGGTTATCTGTCATAATTGGGTTTTTGATGGACCAAAATGCAGGGATGAACTCCTGAAGCTCGAGATTTTCAGGTAAGAAGAGTCTTTATTTTCCATGGCAGGACACAGACAGGGTAGCAAGCACGCAGCAGGAAAAACACAGCGGGGGAACAACGGAAACAAACGAGCTTGAATACAAAACTGAACAGCAGGGGAAACCAATGACAAACGTGACAAGACAATCAGGGGAAAACACAGAACAGGTGTGGGCTTGGGGTGCAGGGAGACAGAACACAAAGGACTAGACCAGGTAAAATAACAAAAACACAAGCTCAAAAACTCAAAACACAAGCAGGTATAACAACCACTGTTAAACCACTGCTATTGCAAAATTACAGGCCCGTCTCAAATCGCCCATAAATCAGTAAATATCTTCTTAACAATGACCAGCCGCTTTGACATCTTCCGGTCAGGTTTCCGTGCTCAACACAGTACAGAGACTGCCCTTGTCAAGGTGTTCAGTGACATCTACATAAATGCAGACCGTGGAAGAATCACTGCGCTGGTTTTATTGGACCTCAGTGCACTATTTGACACTGTTGATCACAGTATATTACTGGAGTGACTGGAGAACTGGGTCGGCTTTTCTGGTATAGCTCTTGGTTGGTTTGAGTCTAAATCGAAGGACTGGGACTTTTTTGTGTCAATAGGTAACTACATCAGAGTTGACAAAAATCACATGTGGGGTTCAGCAGGGTTCCATTCCGGGACCCCTCCTATTCAATATCTACATACTCACCATAGCTCAGTGTTATGATTCTGGCTTGGCTATCTGCAGGTTCTGTTTTTTCTCCTTAGACAATCTGGATCATTGCTCTCACCAGTTCACTCTGCTGCTGTAGCGCAATCAAGCCAACCCGCTGCATCTGCGCCTCTGTCTCACTGTGTCTGACCCTCGCCTAAAGTAAGGGCTTTTTCTCTGCCTCAGTCCCTATCTCTCTGCTTGGAGTTAAAGCTGCCTTTACTGCTCTCATTCTCCTAACTGTGACGTCATCAATTCCAAGTTGGTCTTCATTGGGACCGGGATGGAGCCCCAGGAACAGCAAACAGGACATCTGCCTTATCCCAGCTTCTGAGAAGCCATTTCCTGTGAGGGTTTCTAGTTTTTTCCTGTTTTCCACCAGAAAGATTTTTGCAATAAACATTTTAAAATTCTCTCTGTGTTCGACTGAATTTCCTTGTCCCCAGTCTGTGGCTTCACACTCAGATCATCACAAACAACAAGATAAGTTACTATAACTATGCAGATAATACACAGCTCTACATTACAATGTCACCGGGTGACCTTGAACCTATTCATGAGTTAGGTAGATGCATAGCAGAAATGACTGAGTGGATGTGCCATTATTTTCTTCAGTTGAATAAAAACAAAGCTGAATTATTGTTAGACCAAAGGAGAGACCACGAGACAGCACACAGCACATGCTTCAGTTACTACAGCGAGATACCACAGATCAGGCCTCAAATCTGGGTGTAGTGATGGACTCAGACCCGAACCTCCAGAGGCACATAAAGACAATCACTAAGTTCGCCTTCAGTCACCTGAAAAACATCTCCAGGATTCGCATCCTTACCTAAACTAAGAAAGTGGAGCACACCACCCCAGTTCTAAAGTCCTTAACCTTCCAGACCACTCAGCTCTTCTGGTTCCAGTCTACGCTGCAGCCCTAAAACCAGAACCAAACACAGGGAAGCAGCATTCAATTGTCATCCTCCACTAATCTGGAACAAACTTCCAGAAAACTGCAAAAATGCTGAATCCCTGAGTTCTTTTAAATCAAGTTTTAAAACCTATTTGTTTAGAGTTGCTTTTGATTGTTCTATTTAAAAACCATTAACTAAAACATATTGGTTAAACGTTTCTATTGAGGATAAAAGTTAATTAGGACCTCACTTTCCACAGTGAGAAGCAGTTCATTGTAAAAGACCAGTCCCTGACAGACCACGTCTGAGCTGGGCTCTCCTAGAAGTTAGGAGGAAGCTACAGAGCACCAGGATGTCTCTGACTTTTGTTCTAAAAGTGGACCAGTTTTAAAGGAACATTCTCCCATTATCGGGACGCATAATGGGTCAGAACAGTCCTAAGGGGTTGCCTCCTCCCCAAGGAGAACTGTTTGATTTTATGTAAAAAATATATGGGCTTAAAAGCTTCGAGTGCATTCATTATATTCAGTCTGTAGACCAACTTTATTTTACTTATCTTTACTTTCCTTCATCATGCCACTGCAATATACTTTTTAAATTATTTTTTGTCACTGCAATGTTCCTTTTTTCCATCATGTAAAGCACTTTGAATTGTCTTGCTGCTGAAAATAAACTTGCCTTGCCTTGTTCAACAGGTTGGGTCGGACATATAGTATTCATCCAATGAAGGCTAGAAGATTGTGTTGAATGAGGAAAAATGACAACCTGCACACAGACCGTTTAACTAGTGAAGGAAATTAAATGTGACTGAAATGTGTATCCATTACGAAGAACATTTAAGACACATCGTCTCTTCACAGGCACAGGTATCTTCTCTAATTTGAACATTTTCAGGGTTCACAAAATGGTAAGCCATATTAACTGAGATGAAGACATAGAATGAGTCTACTCGCATACAGTTACATCTTAAAACATTTAAATATTCTGATAAAGTTCAATAATTTTTGTGACTCATTTCAGAAAATAAAACTCATAATATATAGATTGATTACACATAGATCGAAACATTTCAAGCCTTTTTTTCTTCTAATTTTGATGCTTATGGCTTTCAGATAATGAAATTTTTGATAGAATAGCAAGAAAATGTACTAAAGTAAGAGCAGCGTTTCTTCAGAATAATGTGACTCAAGTAAATGTGACTGAATAAATGTAACTAAATAGTACCCACCTCTGATTGTGTAAAAGAACATGGCAAACTGTTTCATGAATGTCGTAGAAACCACCTAGTTCAAATTGAAGAACTTGACTTAAACATGATATGTGTAAGGTCAAGGTAAAGATGGGAAATGGCAGACAATCACAGAGAGCCCATAAACACAAGGATAAGCAGATCAGATACTTGTTTTTTTTTGTTTGTTTTTTGTTCGATGTTGAGCTGTTTGCTTTAAAGCTAAGACATCAACAAAACAACAGACATGCCTAGAGTTGTACGTTCTCTTGAGAGATCCTGACAAAAATTTGAAAAAAGCTTTTTGAGAAATCAAAACAAACTCTACTGGCAGTTACTTCCTTATCTTTTTGTCATGTATGTTGAAATATGTAAAAAATGTGTTTCACAATGACAAGAAAATTTTAGGTCCTGCCACATCAGGCCATTTTATGGGTGTCTTTCTTCTGTGGTATTTTTCCTTTTTTAATTTTCTAAGATGTATTTTAATTCTGCTTTGATAGCAATGGTTTTATAATTGGTAATGTGTGTTGCTGCCATTCTTGGCCAGGTCTCTCTTGAAAAAGAGATCTACCTGGTTAAATAAGGGTTATAATAATAATAATAATATCATAGCACCAAAGTATTGCGCAGCAAGAACAATATTAACTGAAAAAGAAAGAAAACAGAGAAGATTTAATTAAAATAATTCATTTGTTTGAAAAAGAAATACAAATAATGTAAAAATAGAAATATTAAGACGTCAGACTCTATTTAATTCAAAAGCCAAGGAGTAGAGGTTGGTCTTCAAAAGCACCTTAAATGTCTTGAGATTAGAAGCAGCTCTTTGTGGATCGGTAGATTATTCCACAGTTTTGGGGCTGCAACAGAGAGGGCACAGTCACCTCTAATGTTCTTATTAGATCTCGGAAAATCTACGAGCACTTTATGCATGGCACATTATGAGATCCTGTAAATGTGATGGGGCAAGACCATGAAGAGCCCTAAAAACCAGTAGCAAAATTTCAAAATCAATGCTGTAATGAACAGGAAGCCAGTGCAGTGAAACCAGAACTGGAGTCATATGTTCCCGTTTTCTAGTTTCTGACGAGCAGCAGCATTTTCTACGAGCTGCAAGCAGTGAAAGGATGACTGATCTAGACTGACATAACAGGAGTTAAAATAATATAGGCGAGTTGAGAAAACATGGATCAGTCTTTCAAAATCCTTAGGAAAAAAAAGGCTTTACCTCAGCAAGAAGATGAAGCTGAAAAAAGCTTGTCTTGACAACTGAACTGATTGGCTTTGTGAATTTAAAGAAGCTGTCAAAGAATATGCCAAGATTCCTGACAGAAGAGTGATCTTATAATAGAAATGGCTCAAGAATGGTGTTGCAAAGGCCTGAAATCCCAAATACCATAACCACCGTTTTACTATTGTAGAGATGAAGGAAGTTTGAGTTCATCCAGGCCTTTATAACAGCAAGACAGTCAAATAACAACTTCAAAAAGTTGTCCGCTTTTTCATGAATGGGCAGATAGATTTGAGTGTCATCAGGAAAGCAGTGGAAATAGATATTATATTTTCTAAAAATAGACCCTACAGGGGCAACATATATAAGGAAAATCAGACTGGCCACAGGTATGAAGCGCTGCAGCTGAGGAATAAATATCTATCTGGATTGAATAGCTTCTATTTGGTAATTAAGACTCCTGATTCCTGACAGAAGAGTGATTTTATAATAGAAATGGCTCAAGAATGGTGTTGCAAAGACCTGAGAGACCTAACCTAGATCTAAAATCTTCAGAAAAGCAAGGGTTGCCAAATCAACAGTTATAATGAGGTTATTAAAAACCCTTAAGAAACCAGTTTCAGTGCTGGAAAATACGGAACTGTGACAAGGAGGACATGTTGGAAGTCTGTGCATATTTGTGAATCTGTCCAACTTTCATGAACCCTCTATTTTAACATTTGTTTTTCAACCATTGGTCTCAACAGCATGGCTCAGTTGCTGATGCTGAAAACTTAAGGTTTAAAATTCACGGTGTTCTCCTTAAATATTTGAATCTGGGTTTTATATGTTATATAATACTGCAATTTAAAATTCTGGAAGTATTTTTATTTTAATTAAACTAAAATAATATTTATGTATTTATTTATTTTAATTAAACTATAAAATCAACGCTTACCCTCTGAACTTTAGGTTAGCCTCGCTGCCTGTGTTGTATTATCAATAGTACTATAGAGGTCGTGTCAAAAAGAGCCATCGATTAAGCTTCCATGAGTGTTTATCCCCTCATTAACCTTGAACCCTCCTTTGTGCCGTTTGTTATATGCAAATTCACCATCGCTGCTATTAATGTGAATTATGTCCACTAATGCTGAGAATAGTCACTCCTCCTATACAGTAGTAGACTGCTTACAGCTGTGTGAGGGAGAGAGGAAAAATACAGGTTACTCTATAGCTTATGTAAAGTTGTTCCTAAACGGATGAAAAAACATAATTAAACTCAAACTCAAGAGGAAATGTAACACAATAACAGACACTGCTACGGTTTTTCTTCATTGATGAAACCTGTTTAAATTGACTGGACAAGAAAATAAGTAATAGAAACCTCAACAATATGAAACAGACAGATATTTTTTTTAGTTCCACCTTCATGGTTTGCCAACCTAAACAGAAAGCCATGTTGACCATATCAAAAATCATAATTGAACTATTTTTTATGAATGAACTAGTTGTGGTTCAGTGATAAAACTAGCTGACTGGTTATTTTAAAGTTGTGTGTTCTATACCTGTGAAAGATTATGAACTGTACACGAGATTAAACTTGTATGTAGGAGATATAATGTTGTCATATTCTACCATTCGAAATGCTTCTCACTATCCCACCACAAAGCTCCACCCCAAAGGTTGAAGGTAGATTGAAAAGTATAACCTCACTACCAGGGCTATTCTCTAAGGGTAAATTCCTACCTGGATAATCGTTTTTTAGCCTGGCAGATGCAGTGCAGTTGGAGAAAGGTAATAAATAATTCCAGAAAAAAACATTGCTGGTTCCTGGAAAAGGTTCCCATGCACCTAGTAACACAACCTGGATGACTCTCTTTCAATCCGTCATGTAGCTGCTGTTGTCCACCAGGTTGAACAAAATCAGAAGGTATAACCATGCCCACTAAGGAGAAACCCTGGGGCTTTTTATACATCTGGACATCATGCAGAGACATCAAGCAGTCTGCTCCTGCAGTGATGCAGGCTTTTTCCTCTTCTTAGGTCAGCGAGTTCATCCAACGTTTAAAAGCACCGGAGGGAGTCAGGAGAAAAGCAGATGTTTGCTGCTTTCACAACATCCCCATTATCCAGTATTCATCCAAAAGCATGTGCAACGAAAAAACAATAAAAAAAACACAATCAGTAAAAGTAGATGAACTGTAACAGATAATATATTGGGTCGAGGGTGTAACAACAAATTCAGCTCAGTAGACCAAAAGGCACACGATGTCAGGTGAACAAGAACGTCAAAAGATTTTAGCGGATTTTTGAGGAGACTAAGAATCTGGACAATTTTTTTTTTCCATTCAACCAATCTTTGTATTAAATGTGGTTATCCTGGGTAAGAATGCAGGGGTAACAGGTCCAGTAGGAAAACACGGGCATCACTCTCCCAAGAGAAATTCTCCAGTGGGACCCAAGGAGTTCCCAGGCCAGGAGAGACATCCAGTTCTTTCAGTGAGTTCTTAGTCTACCCCAGGATGTCCTCATAGTGGGACGTGCCCAGAAAACCTTGAAGGGGGGGCGCCCAGGTAGGATCCTGATCAGATGCCTTTTTCACCTGAGCTGAGTCCTTTCAATCTTGAGGAGCTTCTCTACTCCAAGCTCCCCCGGACAACAAAGTTCCTCACCCTCTTCTAAGACAGGAATTTAGTATAGTAAATGTCATTCTGTGGTTTTTACGTCCACTTTCAGATGTCATTGTGGTTTTGAATGACTCTCTTTCTGTTAAGTAATTTTTTGATTCACCGTGTTCAGTGCTCCTTTTCATGCTTTCTGTAATATTTGCTCGGAAACAACATAGAGATGCGACCAATAAAAGAACTTTATTTTGTATTGTGCTATTATCATGTTATTTATTTGCTGAAGTTCTGATAGTTTTGCGAAAACAATTTCATGAAGGATAAAGAGACTGCAGAGCTCCTCCTTGCAACATCAGTAAGCAGGAGGTGAAGTCTTCCCTAAGTGGCACCAGAGGGTACAGTTCTAAATCGCTGAAGATGAGGCGCACTAGACATTAATAATATAAAACATCACATCTCTTAGATTCCCCTAGGTCTGGAGAAGACTTTATTAATTTACAAGTTCTGAGAAGAAGTCCTGTACTGGTTTCATAATTCCCATACCTTACTTATGCAACATTCATAAAGTCCCACCCTTACATCCCCAAATCCTGCTAATGCACAGAAGGTTCATTTTAAGAAGAACACCCACTGATGGCTTTGTTTAGTTGTCAATAAATGACAATGTACAGGTACAAAGAGTATTATAACAGCAACGAGCTTGAACAGAAGGACAACTTCAAAATAAAAAAACTAATCAAAAAAATTTAAGTGTTGTGAAGGGTAGTTCCTTTTTTGTGTTTTATTCCTTGAGGCTTTTTTTAACGAGTTTTTTTTTTATTTCAGCTTTTTTTAAATTTTTGTTCTCTCTTTTTCTCTTCCCGAACTACAAACCCGGGCTGACTCTGTGTCTACCTGTGACCCCCTTCATGGAGGGGGCATCGTCCAAGCTTCTGCTGGCAACAACTTAATGCTCACCTTCTACTGATGATACACTTGGCCCTGTCTTTCAGTGTTTAACCCTGTCTCTCTCCTACTGACTGAGCTTTTACTGTGACTAACTGTATGTGCTCTCTTTCATACTCTAACCTTGAAAACTGGCTCAGAGTTTATCTGTTCTTTCTTCCTAGTTGAAACGACTAACCATTATCATTTGCTTTTCCTTCCCATAGAAACTACTCCTGGATCAGTGCTGCTCTGTTCTCTCTAACCCCCAGTTGGTCGTGGCAGATGGCCGCTCACACTGAGCCTGGTTCTGCTGGAGGTTTCTTCCTGTTAAAAGGGAGTTTTTCCTCTCCACTGTCGCTACATGCATGCTCAGTATGAGGGATTGCTGCAAAGTCAACGCCAGTGACTGTCCACTGTCTCTACATGCTCATCCAGGAGGAGGGAATGCTGCAAGTCACTGACTGGATGCAATCTGCTGGGTTTCCATAGACAGAAAAACTTTTTATCCAATTTGAATAAATAACTGAATCTGACTGCACTGTTCAATGATTAGGATTAATTGGAATGTATGTACCTGACTTGAAATCTATATGATTCGATTGAATTGACTTAGCCCATTTTAAAGTTACCCACCTTTCATACAATGCAACAGGAAACAACACTGTCCAAGTATTTTACCTCTGCCTTTCTCCCTCCCTGTTGGATGGACTAAGGGGTAGTCAGGTTTAGCCTAAACCGGCTCAGTTATGGTTGAGGTGCAAATACACCCTCCATTTCTGCTACCTGTATGACCCCTTCTCTTTTCCAATGATTATAATCAGTCTGACAGAGAGAGGTATCCCCAATCCATGTGGTTTTTAGTATAACAATGGCCACCAGTGGGCTCTACACAGACACACTTTATCAGTGTATAATTTTACTTAGTACCCCTACACATAGCCCATTCTAAAATGGCCAAACTCAGTAGTTTAATCTAACCTCACCAACAACCCCGGACCATTCCAAACCCTTTGTGAAGTGCCTCGAGACGACATGTGTTGTGAATTGGCGCTATATAAATAAAACTGAATTGAATTGAATTTTTCACACTTTGTCATGCAACATGTAATGGCAGATGGAAGTTCTTTACCACAGACCAGGAAAAATGTGTTTTGAATTTCTTTTTGAACGTGATATGGTTTCTAATATCAAACTTTTTTTTCCCTTTTATGTCTGTGTCAATATTTAAAAAGGTATTTTGACACGGCATTTTTGAGGTACATACAACTGCAGCAATAAATGCCTTCCTTTGAAATAGTAAAGACAGGAGTTTAAATTATTTTCACATTTATGAACAAAGCCCTGCACTTGATGCTCTGCAAAGAGCACACTTGCCACCAAGACCAAACAAACAAATTATACTTTCTAAATTACTAATATAGATACTGCACCCTCTGCATTGCAGCAGCATAACTTTGTTGTAAAACATTACTATGGCAGTGAGCTTTATCCTCCCTTAACATCCTGCATGCTGTGTGTGGTGGAACGCTTTATGGACACTTCTTCCAGCCTTATTTGTCCCATTTTAGTTGTTTCAAACCAGTTATTTATTGATCCGACTGTAGAATCAGAATCAGAATCAGAATCAGCTTTATTGCCAAGTTTGTACATACAAACAAGGAATTTGTCTCCGGTACACTTTGCTCTCTGGGTTTTGGTTTTTATACTACAGTATATACATATTTACAATGTACAATATACACATATATAAATAAAAAGGTGCATTTGAAACATCTGTATGCTGTTTCTGGTATTCTATTAAATGTTCAACAGAGAAACAGCCTGGGGGAAGAAACTGTCTCTGTGGCGGCTAGTTTTTGTGAACAGCGCTCTGTAGCGGCGGCCTGAAGGTAAAACTCTGAACAGTTTGTGTGCAGGGTGTGTGGGGTCTGCAGAGATTTTAGCAGCTCTTTTCCTGACCCTAGACCTGTATAAGTCCTGGATGGAGGGAAGATCAGCCCTGATGATTCCCTCTGCAGTCCTGATTATTCGTTGCAGTCTGGACCTGTCCTGTTTTGTGGATGAGCCAAACCACACTGAGATGGATGAAGACAGGACAGACTGAATGATGGCAGTGTAGAAGATGACCAGCAGCTCCTATGGAAGGTTGAACTTCTTGAGTTGCCTCAGGAAGTAAAATCTCTGCTGGGCCTTCTATCGAACAGTGTCTATGTGTGAAGACCATCTCAGGTCCTCAGAGATGGTGGTTCCTAGGAACCTGAAGTGGTCCACAGCCGATACAGTGTGGACCAGGACAAGCTTAGCCAAGTATCTATCTCTACCTCTGCCTTATTTAAATTGCATGTTTCATATTTTGGTGGGGTTTTGCAGGACCAAAGTGCAAACAGGAGAGTCCGAGCCGCATGGTGAGTTCAAAGTGGTGTATTCACACTTGCCACTTTTGGTCCGCTTTAAACGGACCAGAGTTCGTTTCCCCCCTTCGTCCGGACCTTTTGTGCAGGTGTGAATCATAAGTGAGCATAAGCATTGAGACAGGAGTAACAGACAATTCCAGCCAATGACAGGAGAAAATCAGACAGCTTATAAACAGGGAAGAGTGAGGAGAAAAGTCGTAGAGAGCAGGTGAGAGGAATCAGGTGAGTGTGAGAAACAGCTGAGGAGCATTAAGGCAGGAGCTAAGGAACGGTGAGAATATGAGCAGGAGCAGAACAGAGCTAGACAGGGAAGGATTTCTAGCAGACAATAAGGCAAAACAAGTAAGATTTTTTTGGGATATATATATTGTCCCAAGCCTATAATTTTCTAGATTAACTTCAATTGTCATGATGAGGGTTGTGTAGGACCCAAATGCAGTTTGATTGAAGTGAAACAGAGTGCTTTAATAATAAAATGAGGAGAACTTACAGATTACAGCTCATGTAGGGAAACTGGTCTTTTTATTTATTTAATCAAACAAAAAGTAATTTAAAAACACATTCAAACTTCAAAACTTTAAAATTGCAGTGAAATGTTTTATTTTTGGAATTGAAGTTTCGTTTACAAAACCTGTTTTTCTAATTCAAGTCATTTATTTCTTCTTACAAAGTGAAAAAGTTATTTTATTTGTGCATGTCAGAAACCTTTGGTTATGAATCTTGAACCTTTGGTTTCAGTGCTCCCTGTTTTTGGTTGAACTCAAAGAGTGTTGAGTGCTGAGAACATGTACATCCTGGGTGGGGCCTAAGGAGGAACAACGTAAGATGTGTCCCTATTGGCTAGTACCGACTGAAGCGATAGAATCTGATCCCTCCCCCGTTCGAACTTCACCCCAAATTGCAGGTCAAGACATTTGGGGCTTCTTTTTGAACATGTTTGGAAGGGCAAAAATGGCTTTGAGTGGGTTGGTACAATTTAGGCTGCTTTTCACAACATCTCTCGGGTTTTTAGAAAGTATTCATAGGACAATCAAACTAGTTGTCATTTGTGGCAGAAAAGTAAAAACTTACACAGTTCAATAAAAAGATGTGTTCTTGCACGCATATCATTAGTTAATCTATTTTGAAATGTAGAGAATCTGTCAAACTTAACATCAGCAATCAGTGATAGTGTTGGTTAAGCAAATGACACTGTGAAATGATGTTGGTCAATGTCAGTTGTAAACACCCTAAATTGGGTAAAAAGTTCAATTAGGCTACACTATCGTACATTGGCCTGCAAGCTTTGACTTGACGTTTAAAGATGGCATCATGCTAAAGTGGGGAAAATACAAAAAATGAAAGTCCCAGAGTCTAAGAAAAAATTCAGGGGGAAGGCATCTCTAATTCTATTCATAAGTTGTTCATTCAAGCTCACGTTATTCTCAGCGTTCGTGTTTTCCTCCGGGGTCTGAGCGCCAAAGAAATAAATATTTGTAAATAAACTTCTCGAATCGCCACCTATGTGTCTTTTCATTGTGAGTCTTACAGGATTTAAATCCTTACACAACTCATGAGGACAGACTTTTTGCTTCTCTGAAGCTGTCAATCTAGTGTGCCATGTTCCCGGTTAGCATCAGGTAAAGTGCCTAAAATGGACTTGTGTAATGTTCGTCAGGCTTTTTATCAATTTATTACACTTTTATTGAGCTGTAGTGAGCATGACAGAATGCCTAATTTAGTTGGAAGCAATATGTAATGCATCTATGTCATGAACACAGTTTTTATTACATAATGCCTCCAGCTAAATCTGGCTTTCTGTGACTCTCAGTGCAGCTCGATTGAAGCATGATAATTAATAGATTAAATATAACAGCAGACAAACATTGCACAAGTATAGTTTATGTACTTTAACTGATGCTAATGTTAGCCTGCCTGCTATGCTAACTGGGATCTTGACAAACAACACTCATTGACAGCTTCAGAGAAGCAAATAAAGAGTCTGTCTTCATGAGCTGTTTAAGGATTTTCTTCTATAAAAAAAAGATGAACACTAGCTTTTGAACCACAGGATTTTGTGAAAATTACCACTCACTTTCTGCATAAGCTGGTATGTCCTGTAATGGGAATTCTTTCTTAAGTGCTATGAACTTCATTTACCTTTCTCCTCTGACCTCTGTGTTTTTATTAGTGTTCTGTTATTTAGAGCAGATGGACTCTAAATCCATTACCAGAAGGTTTATGGTTAACACTCCCTAAAGAGTTATGTTTTGAGGGAGGGCAGATGGGGCCCTCATGAATAACTTTGTTACCTCTGACCTGGGAAGGGTTTAGGGGCCATAAAATTAAACTCTTTGAAGCTGAGACAACACCCTCATTCTGCTATAAATATGATTTGTACTTTGTGTTCGGGGTTCTGTTCATCTGAGTTGCTTTGTGACAGAGTCTTCAAACGCTGTATGCCTTTGAATACTCCTTTTAAAGATAAAGTCCGGCCTTTGTCTATTAAATGAGTTAACTTCTCTCTCACTTTGATAAGACAATTCCATCACAATTTTGGTGTAAACGAACAGGATCCGACGTGCCAGAGGAATGCAGGAGGAGATAAGGACGCTTGGCCAGCCTCAGTCCACCTCCATTTTTACGGAGGGGGATCCTATAGAGCCTGCCTGCTACTTCTGGCCGATTGGATCCGAACCATTTGTCTACAAATATATCTGGGTGAGAAGTTGCTCTGAATTATATAATATATATTTTCTTTATTAATACACATTAACCATCCACTCCTAATTAATTGATTTGGTTTCGGAGTGGGAGAAGGGGGACATCGGCTGAGGGCCAGTTTACCCTGTAAAGGTATACAGGGAGGGTTTTATTGGTAACAATAAGAAAAGCAAAACAAAGGGTTTTGCGGGTGGTTTTTAG